>JASAND010018522.1:0-14917 GCA_030248195.1 Trissonchulus latispiculum
TGTGATTTCATGGGCTATTATCTCAGTATCCGGTTGGTCCGGCGAAAGTACATGCGGAGGTTTGTATTTTTCTGTAGACTGTGGTTTTAAGCACGAAGTACTGGCGGATCCCAGGTTTCGTGGGAAAATGTTTTATAGCCGGAGGGTCCGGAGTCGAGCCCCCTGAAGTTGAAGAATGAAACAATTTTTATTGCGGCCTCTGGAGACCGTGTTGGCCTGGTGCCAGCTAATTAGAGGTTCGGGAGGGATAAAAATGTTACCATCGTAAAGTACTCGAGTAGTACTACAAGTAACACCATACTTTTGGTTAAAATTCGGAACTTCGAAATTTTGCACTAGGCGAGAGTTACCGTGCGGTTGTTTTTTTTCTCGGTTAATAACGCTTATTGGAAGTGCATTTTCTAGCGAAGTGTTGGAACGATGTGGGCATTTTGGTCCAATGCTACAATGATATGTTGGTAGACAGTATCCCCCCATGCTACCAAACGAAGGTCATTTTGGCACTCAACCAACTTTGGCTCTGTGCAAGCGCGCCCCAAAATCGGACTTTCGCTATTTTGGCACTTCGGTTGAAATCAACTTTTTTTCACAGGCTAGCAGCTAGATCGGTTTGGTTTATTTTATTTGAATATTTCGGACTATGCGCACAAAGTAACGAGGGGGATTTTTAATTTCGCTCCGCAGCTTTCAGCAGATGGGCCCAAACTTTGCATTTTTTGGCCTGTTTGGGCGAAAAGTTTCTAAGTCCCACTTTTACTAGAAATGACCTAAAAGTCACTAAAAATGGCGTTTTTCGGCCTTGGGGTGGTATCCATATATAGTAAATCGGGGTCGCTGAAAACGATGAGCATACCGCCGATACCGCCCGAAGTGACCACTGGTCAGCATGGCTCCCGTGGTTCCTCGCCGAGGGTCAAAGTTGGGAAAACTCACTCTAAACAGCGTTTTTCGGCGTTTTGGTCGTGGGCATATATAGTAAATCGACTGCGCTCGTATCGGTGGGCATATCTCCGAAACCGACGGAGGTAACCACTGGTCACTATAGTCGCTGTGGAGCCTATTGAACACTGGTCAAACGGCCTAAAACTGCGTTTTTCGGCGTTTTGGCCGGGGGAATATATAGTAAATCGACTACGCTGGTTCCAATGGGCATATTGCCGAAATTGGTGGGAGTGACCAGTGGTCACTACGGCCTATGGTGTCCGCTGACCACTGGTCAAACTCCCTAAATCAGCGTTTTTTGTCAGTTTTTTGGGGCATGTATAGTAAATCAACTACGCTGGTTCCAATGGGCATATTGCCGAAACCGGTGTGACCAGTGGTCACTGCGGGCTATGGTGTCCACTGACCACTGGTCAAACCCCCTAAAACAGCTTTTTTCGACATTTTGGTTGGGGGCACATATAGTAAAACGACTACGCTCGTTTCAAAGGGCATATTGCCGAAACCGGTGGGAGTGACCAGTGGTCACTACGGCCTGGTGTCCACTGACTACTGGTCAAACCCCCTAAAACAGCTTTTTTCGGCGTTTTGGTTGGGGCCATATATAGTAAATCGACTACGCTCGTTTCAATGAGCATATTTTCAGAACCGGCGGAAGTGATCAGTGGTCAGTACGGGCTATGTGACCCACTGACCACCGGTCAAATCCCCTAAAACAGCTTTTTTCGTCATTTTGATTGGGGCATATATACGTATATAGTAAATCGACTACGATCGTTTCAATGGGCATATTACCGAAACCGATGGAAGGGAAGTGACCGGTGGTGTGTCTGGTGGGGGGGTCACAAATGAAAGTATTCAAAAGTGGTCAAGTTTGGTATCACTTTTCACTTTTCTGCCCTACCTGTGGCACTGTTCAAGCTCCTTATATCAATTAACTCAGTGTTAGAAAGGGACCCTTTAAAATGACAGAAGGACAAGTAATAAAAATGCTCCTCTGGAGCATGAAAAAGTAATATGGGTGATGGTGAGGTTGCAAAATCAAGAGAGGACTAGTCTTTAAAATGCTTAATATGCGGGCTAGGTTCAAAAACAGAAGAGGACTAGGTTGTGAGCGAATTAATATGGGCACAGCTTCACCGAACAACCCATATTCGCGGACTTTCACGCTTCGCTTTATTGATTGTCGCATACAGAGCGAACAATGTAAACTGTCAAGTCTAGTAAAAAATTAATTTAAACGTTCAAAAAATCGTTTCAGATGTTGTTTACGTAGTCGGTTAAACTAAGCTAGGTTATACGTACACGTAAATTAACTTATTTCGTTGTGTTGGACTACGGCAAGCAACGAGAAAAGACCTAAGGATATGATACCGAGGTTATTGGTTCAATCCGGGAGGAAACCGAAAGTCGTCGGAATGATTCGTTAAGTTATTCTTGATATTTATATAAATTTCCGTAGAAATGGAAAATTCACAGTAACTATCAAGGGATTCTTAATAGAAAAATTTGTCTTCGTCATAGCTCGAATGTCAGAGCTGTAAATTATTTGTGCACTATAAAGTATATAAATCGAAACATTGTTACGTATGCATATATAATTTCGCAATCCGCGAATATGGGTTGTTCGGCGAAGCTGTGCCCATATTAATTCGCTCACAACCTAGTCCTCTTCTGTTTTTGAACCTAGCCCCATATTAAGCATTTTAAAGACTAGTCCTCTCTTGATTTTGCAACCTCACCATCACCCATATTACTTTTTCATGCTCCAGAGGAGCATTTTTATTACTTGTTTCATTTTTCAAAATATTATTTTGTTTCTTTTCGAAGTCAAGAACTGTTTTTTAAAATTATTTTAAATTTTAGGGAACGGAGATTTTATTCAAAAATACGGATCCGTTTCAACACTTTTCTTCGTAAAAAGCCATTGATTAATATGTTATTAAAAAGTTTAAGTAGAAAGCTCGTGCCGAAGGTGCAAAATTTTTAGTTCTTGACCCCTTTTTCTTTGTTCTACTGCAGTTTTCCTACCCTCAAATGGCGACGGCTCGCCGCATATCTGGAACTATTCCTAGTTTTAAGGTCTGTCCTATTGGACTACTCCAGTTTTTTTGCAAACGAAACCATTGTTTTTATGGCACACATTTAAGAATTTTGTTAATTAAATAATTAATGCCTAATCTGATTGTTTTGTATTTAGATTTCCATCGGTCTGCTCCCTATGTAGTGACTAGCAGTGTCGATCAGACGGTGAAGATCTGGGAATGTCGCTAGCCAGGGCTTTATATAGCGTCTCTTATAGCTGTAGCCTAGCCCGGCTGCCATCTTATTTAATACGATATTTCCCCGTATAGAACTGAAATCCCTCCTTTATTCTTGGTCTTCTGCTTCTTCTTCTTCTTTATTCTGTCGACATTTTGTGTCCTTTCTCTGACTCAGAGAACTGTACACAGTGACACAGCCATAGAGTTTGTTTATTATTGTATCACATAATTAATTATAGGCGTGCACGTGATTTCTTATGCGTGTTTGGACCTTGGGGCGGCTTAATACCTTTTTTGAGTTAGATTGGGACTTGGCCATGTTTGAAATTTTCCAAAAACCGTTAGTAAAGTTTTTATTTTTAGGGCGCAATTTCTGCTTTTTTCACTGGGATTAAATCTCATACAGAAATTTGACAATCAATCCTTTGTTTAGTTGATGTCTGCCCAGCATACGAATGTGACGTGCAGTCCGATAATTTTTTGAACTTTGACATGGCGTGGTTGACCGCTGTGTTAACTATATAACATCACTGTTAGTCTCAAGTTAAGATTTTAAAAATTTATTTTTGGAAATTTTGATTTTTTTAATTCGTAACGATTTGTCACGATCACAGAAAAGTTATTGCTTCCTAACGCTGATGTTATAAGAATCGCTCACTCGCTGACTATTCCTTGTAATTATTTTTCTCTGGTCGGTCTGAATTGGATTTAAGTTATTATTTTAGGTTTACCTTACATATTATGCATCGGAAATGTTATATCCATCTCTTATTATGTAAAGGTTGTAAGTAAATACGTATATATGGTTTACTTTCGTAAATAAAATTACGTAAACACGTATATGCTATATACACACAGCTATACAATACATAGTGCTGTTGTGTGAAGTGGTACGTTTGTGCTTTCGTAAAGTTAATTTTCTGTAGATTAATTAGACGGGAATGTTTTTAAGATTATTTGAAGTTAGAAGTCTGTGAAAATTTGGAGTCCTAAAATGTTTTAAAACTCTACTAATTCGGCTTTCTTAGCTGCATTTTATTCATGAACGTTTTCAGACTGGTTAATTTTCTACCCTGGCAATTTAATTACGTGTACAAGCAGTGAATCTTAAAATCCCTAGTTTCGATGTATCATTTGTAAGCTATGGATGTTTTTGTTTAGTAGGTTATTGATGTTTATTTGTGAGTCTGTTTGTTTCTCAGTGTGCTAGTGTTGAGTTTATTGCTTGCTTGTTGTCCTTTTAATGATGATTACGTCTATTGTGATAAAAATCCTGTATTGCAGTAGTATAGGTTGTTGATTTGATAGCATCTCATTTTAGCACCTCTATTGTCCTAGGGTGGGTCGGGTTGGTTTGATTTTTTTCTTAATTTAAATTTTGGTTGAGTCACACACAGTTTATGATGGCCAAAATTGGATGTTTCAGTCTCGCACGAACTATTGTATCTCAGTTTTGATTAGTTTCGTCTGATGATGAAACTTCTCCAAAGTCCGAATCCCAACATATTAGTAATCCCCGTCTTGCTGCCATACCGTCTAATGTGGTAATGTAATTGCTTTTTTCTGTACATATGCTTTACACACGCACATAACTGTACCTGTCGGGGGGCACTGCCTGTACTGTAGTACTGTACGGACTGTGTGGTAGGTAGGTCAGGCGTACTTGCGGAATATTGTCGATGGGTACAGTTTTTATGTTTTAGGTCTTCTGCAGAAATCTAACCGGTAAACTCTTACGTATATTCGTTGTTTATTTGTTGTGGACGTGCATGTTTGTGTATATGTGGTCCCTTTAGTGTTGTCTTGTGTTTGTATATATGTATCTATCTTGGTTTGCTTGTGTGTAGTTTCCCTGCGATGATATTTGGACGCTGACGATTTGAGGTATTTTTGAAGACTTTTAACCAGGGTGATTTTCGTTTTTTTAGTTTGAGAAACGACTATAAGACGCAAAATCAGACATGGATAAATTTTAGCTTTACTTCCTCCATATCGTATAATCGATGACGCATTTAAAGAGCTCCAATGTGTAATAAATTATAAAGGTTAAACTTTATTATGTTTTCTGGTTATAGCTTTGATTGTGCTATGCGCTTCTTTGCTGTTCCTTTTTTCCAATTGTACAAGTGATACGATACACGTGTACATTACGTATATGCGTACATACTTAGAACATTGTACGTGCATACTTGACGATAATATCTACCTTTCTTTGATTCAGGGCCAGAGGTTTTTGGGGTTTTTCGATTGATGAGAGGCCCTTTATCGAAAATTTTATGATGTGAATAATTTTAGTAAAACTGGAGATTTTTGCATTGCAAACGAAATCGTCGACTGCTGACCGGCGTGGTCCCTGGTTTTTGTATCTTCTTTCCTATTTGTCCATTTTATTATCCCATTAATTGTATACGAAAATTAGTTTTTGAAAACATAAATCTCATCCCTTATTTTACGCAGGGTAGTGCCTTTACAAGTACAGAAAGATTTTTTATGTCGGATTAACTTGTCTGTCTTTCCTTTATTAAGGTGGAAATTATGTTTGACATGGTTGGGGCTCCTTCTTTTCAAATTTCAGTTTTCTGTTTTTGCTGGCTTGACTCATTCAGGTGTTTCCTGTGTGAGACCGCAAGCTTTATATGTGTAATTAATTATATCAGTAAATTGGCTTTTGTTTAGCTGTGCTGTGTCAGTTGGTTAGGAGCGAAAATAGGATGCGTCTTCAAATTAGGTATGATCTGTATCAAGGTATTATGTAGGATCGTAGTAATGAGATTTACACCCACAAGTAGCTCTGTCTTTACTTCATCTCTACTTCATCTCAACTTACCTCCAATGAAGCTTTACTTTCCTCAACCCTTTTCAAAACTAGTTAACAAAATTTACCTACGCTGTATTATCGTAAACAGGCCACGAGAAACCCGTATTTTAGTTGCGGCAATGGATCAGGAAGAGGTTTTCAATAATAAACCTTGATCCAACCATGGTTGAGGCTTCGTTTATTCGGGGCACATACGATACAATCACAATTTTTAATTTCGTAGAGATCTGCCTCGTAACCGCTAACCTAGAATGAGTTATGAAAAAATTTTTGAAAAGCAGTATTAAAAATTTTAACTTCAGTGGTCTGTTACTTAAACTGAATAATGTTGAAATACTTAAACACCTAATATTGTTGAAGTAAAGGTCAGTTGGTGACCGCTCTTTTGCCTAGACTAGACTACACCCACTTGTAGTTCTTTATTAATATTAACTCCATTTTAGTCACAGTTGTGATTTAGATCTAGCTACATCAGCTGCTGTTCGTTTCGCTTCAAGTACGCAGGTTATCATGTCCGCCATTTTCTGTGGGAATCCACTCCTGGTGGCAGATTTTCGTTGACAGTAAAAGCTATCGGTAATTGCGTCAGGCGACGGAATAATGCAGCTATAAATTAGAAAATTTATATTCAGGTTGATAAAATTTCAGTACGAAGCAGAAAGTTTATACTAATTTTGTTAGATTAAATTTTTCGTGCAACTGTAGTGGTCTCCTCGGAGATTCGTAATTTTCGTTTTGTGCCTCAAATTAACGCAGCACCTTAAACACGGTGTGTCTAACGGAAGTAAAAGAATGTAGCAAGAATAAGCGCAGTCGATATCCCGCCTTCCCACTACACTATGCGGTATTGTTGATCAACTGTTCAGAACTCTTTTTTCAATCAAGTTTTTGTCCTTCCTAACGAACTAGTGTTGCAGCTCATTTATACACCAGTTAGTCTAGAAGTTACGTTTGTAATGGGAGAATAGTTCAGGAGCCTATTTCATATATATACATCACATTTGTTACATTGTAACTACAATGTAACAATGTAGTTAAAATTCAGTTTCATATACATTCTTACAATGTAATGTAGTTGCATTGTATTTTATACATTACAATGTAAGTTACATTACAATGTAGCAGTTCTCATAGTGTTTTGAATAGGCTGGAAATGTAACTACATTGTAGTTACATTACCTTAGTTTCATAAAAGTATTTTAGGTATTTTACATTACATTTTCAGTCAAAATGTAGCTACATTTTTGACTGTGGTCAAGACCACGATAAAGTGAGTTTTTGCCGTTAAAATATTTAATAAAAGGACTTTTTAAACTATGAACGAATTTTACGATTTAGAAACTTTTATTTTATAAAAAATGACACATTTTTAATGTAGCAAATGTAATGTAACTAATGTAGTTTTATGAAATAGGCACCAGCCTAAGCTTAATAGAATAAGCCTGCAGGATCTCTGAGTGGTGCTGCTTGTGATTATTAAGCTTATTCTAATTTCTACCGTCTTATATACTCCAAAACTCCAAAACAATCTCTGAAATCAAGATTACGTACTGATGCTTTTCCTGGCAGGCTGAAAGCTCGTGTTCAATGCAGTCCATTATCATTGATTTAAGTTTGAGTACCCGAATCACTGCTCGTTTGGATCGATGCGTGTAATCAATCGTGGCTGAATTCAAGTTCTTCATCAGCTTATCGATATCATATTTCATGCAACTGCAATAAATTTAAATATTAGTTGAAGTAGAAGATTGGATAAAATAAAAATTAAGAGATAGCAGAGCTATTAAAATTCTTTAAATCAAGAATTTAGGTTTAAATTCGTTTAATCATTGCATGGTTACTTTACCTTCTATATCTGTTGTGTATCAAGCATCTAGTCATCATTAGCTTAATTTCTTTGGCAGCCTCCCGCACAGGCAATGTGCATTTGTCGAAGTCTTGCAGAAAAGCATCGGTCAAATTAAAGCTCCTACTTTTGCTGAAATAGACAATGCTGTATAATTTTTAGGTTTACTCACTGAACTAAGTTCACTTTCACGTTCACTACTAATACCATTTTTGGTTAATTACTTCATAGACTAATATACTATTTTACTATATACACATTCACAAGCAAAAATAACACAATGCAGGAATAATTCGCTCCTACGGTCCTATTTCGCGAAATTTTGCCTTTCCTGTACACTAAAAGCAGCATGAATGTTTTGCCTCGCAGACTAAAAATTTTTCTTCTCTGTAAACTATACATGCTAACCTGACCCACCGGTTGGTCAGTAGTGCTGAACGTGGTTTAAAGCTACTAAAACCAAGAGTACGTAATGTATAAGAGTATGACACGCGCCACACTCTATGCAGTCAGAGCCAAAACTATGCTATATTCGCTATCGGCTTACCCCTTTCCATGATATCAACCAAAGATAAGTTTCCAAATATTTTGGATTTTTGTGACTTAAGCAAGCCTGTTAGAGGGCACAGAAAAACGCTGCCTTGACAAAGGATACATTTCTGCTAGTAGACGGGTTGCACACGTAGGGACATTGTCGGTGCTGACTCAAGCGAGGGGTGCTTGAGTCAGTCAATGGATCAAGTTGATTCGGCTATCTTCACCGCGGCATGAGTGGTAGCTGAGTATATTTGGCTTGTTGCAAATTAAATGTAAGCATACATCTATATATAAAAAGTGGTCTGTTAACTTGTTGGTTTTATTGTGATAGTACATGCATTCTAGGGACAAGCTAATTTCGGCAATTACCAGTTGTGGCTTGGTGGAGTTTATGCTTAAAATATCCTGGACAGTGGAGGGAATTTTATGGCATGCAAGATTAGCACTGCCAAGTAACATGGATCATAACCTTTTGGTGTAGTGAAGCTAAGTTTGAGGAATTTTCCTTTAACATTACTGCAGGTTAGATTTCCGATTTGGATCTGTTTACTTAAATTATAGGTTACTTTGACATTTGGTCATTAATTTTCAAAACCTAAATTCGATTTTGTCGGATTGGGAATTGTAAATGACATGGGGGGTGAAAAAGGTCTCCCTGTGTTTTTTGCTGTTCTCAATCCGCCAAGTTAAAGGTGGAAATTTTAAACTCCTACAGTCTACAGTATTGGCAGATTTTCCTACTATCCTATCTGAGTGCTCGGCCATCCCCGCCCACTTCCCTCATCCACTTCTTCTTCTTTTTCCTCTGAATCACCCATTTTTGCAACCAACACCCTCCGAGCGGGTACATAGATTTCCGCCATCTTAGTCACTATTGATATGCGGGGGGCAATTGTTATCTACAGATAAGATCTCAGTTGCCTTGTGTGTGACTGCGGTCACCTTAGCGTTGGGCTAAGGGGCCAATAACCGCACGTCAGATCTGCTTGGGGGTCATGTTTTCTGTCCGTGACCTTTGTCTCTCCGCTTCTTGTCTGCCATCCTGCGGACCGCGGAGAGCAGCACATAAAAGGTCTCTTTGAGTACCTATTAGTGCTGGGCACCTCGATAAAAAAACCCCTTTCCAGTTCAAGGTCAAATTTCACTGACCCTTGTGGAAGCAAATTTGGGTATCCCTTGTGGGAGCAATTTTTCTTAGGGGTACTTTTTGAAGCGATTTTTATAAGTTTTTGCCATTTTTTAACAAAAAACAGCGATGTTTTAGCCAAAACGCGTTTTTCGGACGTTTTTAGCTACAAAATATTGATTTTAAGTTAAAAATTCCGGCGAAGCCGGAAAATTTTTAAAAATTGTAGTCGCAAAAACTGGCCAATTTTCTTACCCCTTGTGGGAGCAATTTCGCGACCCCTTGTGGAGGACTTCGCGGAAGGAGGGGGGGAATCCCCCCTTCCCCCACTTGTCCACCTGTGCCCCCTCCCCAAAGTGATCCCCTCTCACTCCGCCCCTATATGGGTACTGGGTCCAGACGAGGGACGCTCACTCGATCTATGTTTATGTACTTAAACTCAAACTCACAAACAGTGCGTAAGTGTAATTTGTGTCTGTTTCCAACTTTAGAACACAAACACAGCGGGAGAATTTAGTTTGCGCACTAGGGCCCGATTTTGGGAGGGGGGGGGCAGGCCGTTAGTGAAGAGAACATAGTTCTAGCTCTGATAAGAGAGAGCTTGCAAGTTGTCACACTATTATATTATGTACTCTTGCTAAAGCGAATGTAATCAGCTGCCGGGTTCAACAACAAACAACCAGTCCGGCTAATCCGGCGAGCCGGTAAGGACGAACGCACAGCAACGTTGTTAACCGGAAAGGGTAGAAAATGACCGGCCGGCAGGCCATGGGTCGGCAGACCCATAGGAGACCCATCGGCAGACCCATAGGAGAATTCGCCCGGCCTAACTTCCATTTTAGCAGTTTCTAGTTTTCTCCATAAATTGTCCATTACTTCATGATGAGGATGCATTTTATTTGGGGGTTACTTATTTTGGCACCCATGTAAGAACCAGCCACCCGGCTGTAATCTTCGGTTGGTCTCTGGCATTTTTAGAGAGTTTTGGCCGATGACGCAAGTTTCAGCCGATTAACAACACTCATGACACAAATCAGAACGGTCCACCCAGCCAAATTGGCAGGGCCAGTCACATGGGACACGGTCTGCCAAATTTAGATAAGACTGGCTAGCCAACCGGCCCTGGAGGCGGCAAACACGGCAACGTACAGAATACTACTCACTTATAAATGCATTGATCCGTAACATTTTCAGCACAGGAATAGAATTCCATAAGGTTCGTCGGGGCTATTCCATCAACCTTTAAAAGAATAAAACTATTTTACAAAGTTATACGTTGTTAACTTTGCTGTAATTACCATAATAAAAGGATTTGTTGTGGCTGAAATGAAACTATTTTGATTCATGAGTTGTATATTTTTATATGACAACATTTTATAGAATAACAATTATACATTTATATAATAATTGGTTATTATCTATATGAACTATATATTGAGTTTTCTTTTCCGGATAAAAGGACGGTAAAACAAGCCATCGAAATGATTTCAGAACAGAAGATAATATTTCTGTTTATGATCCATTATTAGAGAAAGTAACAATGATAATTTACTAACATTATTTATTCTCCACTCACTAGTCTCACTACGATCCAGTGAATCCAAAACCAATAGATCAGTACTGGCATTTGAAGTATCATTTTTGCTCGTACAGGCGAAAGCGAAGCAATTTTGCTATGCTTGAGCTTACAACTTAAACGTTAAACTCTAAACCGAACGGATACAGAGGCGATACGTTTAGATACGCAACATTAAATTGTTAGAACGTAACTTGAAGCAAACCATGAGGTAACCGCGAAGCAACAATATTCATCGAAACTAATTCAAAGTAAACTCTTTCTGCAACTGTAGCGAAACAGGAGTTTTGTAATATGACTTTTAAAGGAGCTAAAACCGGTTCACTGTTCTTTCCAAGATGTCATACTATTTATTTCCGTAGCATATAGCACTTTATGAATTAGTGCTCAGAGAAGATATTTCGCTGTCAAATGAGCAATTTAGCAAATGGCGATAAAAGGCTCTGGACAGATAAATGAACAATCAGTCGGTGGAACCTAGAAAAAGGTAGAGTAGAAAAGATTGAATGGGTTTGAATAAGCAGTGATGTAGACAGAATCGGCAAAATCGATTCGTAAAAATACTCTCCTCCGAATTTTGCGCTCCTCCAACAACCATAATACTTCTGATAAAAAGTGCAAGGATGCACACGTTATGTGGCAATTCGCACTAGAACACTGCCCACTGTGCAGAAAACTAAACAGTTTTTTCACAGTATGTGTAATGAAGTTGCTAGGCTCCGGAGTCAGAAAACGCTCTGCTCTCCGGTCTAGTGACAGAAACCGCTCTGCACTTGATTACACGGGAGGTCAGCACGTCCACTTAGGAAAGTAGACTTAGGCACTGGATCTCCGAAAGGTGGTGTTCCAAAATCAGAGATTCCCTGCAGCCAACCTTTGTAGGGGTCTTCTTCGTGAGTTCGTTTGTTGCACTGGATTCCAGCTGATCAGCAAGAGGGGTCAGCACTTGCTTGGATTTGATCGCTGGATTGATGATGAATCTTCTGCTTTCTGACCAGAACTTACCTTTGAGTAGTCCCGATCCAATCTCTAGGCTAACGCGCCTGACTTTCAGAGACAATCGCGCCTCTCTGTTAAACTGTGAGACTCTAGGTCTGACACACCAACTATTTATTACACTTGTTACAAGTATTATGGGTACACGCTTTGGCAAGATTACAAATTACACTACAAGATGCGTTACAGACAGGGGTCGTTACAAACTGTGCAAAAACCAGGTACAATTACAGATAAGTACAGTATACACTTTACTGTACCAGAGTTGCCAGTTACCCTCTTTAGGTTATTATTAATATTATCCTAATTTAGGATAATATTACCAAGGATATAGGTTTTAGGTTAGGGACAAGGTTCAGTGGTACTTCTTCTTCTTCTTCCTTCTATTACACTCTGTCTCTATTACGCTAACTATTACACTGTCTTCAACACCCAACTAACCAAATACCTATATGCTTTCTCGTGCGCCTATATGCTTGTGCTGTGCGACTCTTTATCCGTCCTTACACACGGATTATCAAACGACAAATCAGCAAACTACAAACAAACAATTATTAGCTTATATAAACCTGGGGTCGGTCTATGGGTGAGTCCCCGAATCGTCGGACACTGCTTTCCCGAAGGTCCGCTCCAACACCTAGACAGGGTTACTGTACGGAACTGGCTTTTTTAAGGAAATAGAGAAAATGGGGAGTTTCCTGGTTCTGCCTTACTTATTCCTGATTAATGAAAGTTAAACAACTACACAGTTCAAAGAATCTACGGCTTCTTCTTCTTCACTGAGGATGGGTGGCGCTTAGGCCAGAGACACGGGAGAAACGCCTCCCGACATAAAACTGATGACGAAAACGGTTGAATTCATGACGTGATAGAAAAGAGAATCGGTGTTTTAGTCCTTTCTACCAAGAGTTAGATTTAGGCCTTTTGGTTTCTGGTTTAACCTCCCACTTTGATCAGGCTACGCTACGCTCGCTGTCTCTGTCTTAATCCGCTACTCGGCAATACAAGCCGTCTATGTACCTTCCGAATTGACTGGTCCTGATTATCTGACTGACTGACTGATACTACTGATCCGGACTTCTGCGGTCCACTACTGAGCACTACTTCTGATTATCTGAGAGACACAAGACTAATGATCCACGGGCAGTTCAGATTCGGATAGAGCATTTTGGGCCCCATTTGAACTTGTAATTAGCACATCTAATGTATTAATTAACATGCACACACACTGGGTTGCTAAATTGTTTCCTTATATAGGCTGGCTTGAACTTGTTCTAATTATAACCCGTGTAGCTCAAATGGATGAGCACTGGATCTATTAATCCAGAGGTCCTGAGTTCGAACCTCAGCACGGGTCTACTTCTTTTCCTTTTAGTTTGGCCCGTCTTTTGGCCTCTTACATGGGAGTTTATGTGATTACGGTAACGACCGTGAACCCATGCTAGTTTTAAACCAAGCCCATTGATACCCCTCTCTTAACTAAGCCCAATTATCTCCCAATTACTAAAAACTTCAGCTAATTAATACAACAAAACTATAGACATTTTCCTACCTAGTACTCAATGAACTACTGGTCCGCTAATCGGATGTCTACCATAAAAAACTAAGTTTTTGGATTAATTTCGTAATAGTTTAAACTGTTCTATTCTGGTCTTGATTCGGCTAATTCTGGATTCCGTGAATGCGGCCCATCCGTCCCCTAATCGCAGGGCAACCTACACGGATGACCGGAAATCCAACAGGTCTGGCAGGCCTAATTGGGGGTCCCCGTGACCCTAGGCTGCCAAACCTGCCCATATCGCCAAAATAACCTTTATTTCTTACGCACGTTTCTATGACTTTCACTCCAAAATTAGCACTTTTACGGCGATTACGCATCCAACCAACAAACATTACTGATTATAATTTATCCTAATTTTGGGTCCAAATTGCTACTCAATTTGGCCCACTTTCCTGCCTACTATCTGAGCATTTTACTCATTCACTCTGGCAGTCCCAATACCCTTATCAAACAAAAGGGGGTTTACATGGTATGCCCTCATTCACACTCACAATTACACACTTTTGATTATTAACTCACACTGCACAAAGGAGGCTAACCTTGAAACCTCACGCTCCATGAGGGGTTTACTCAAGGAGCCACTTACGTAAATTTGGGGGGTCTCATTCACACGACAATTTACTACACTATCGGCACAGATAATTATACAGACAAAATACATCCTAACTACTTCCTACGAGACCTACCTACCCATAGTATGCATATTTTTGGTCCTAATTCCGACATAAGTTTGAGTTGCATCTCCCAGTATTTTACTGTGAACTTTGGGACTTTGATAAAAGAAAATTTTGTTGGATTTTAGGAACTTTGGTAGTTTAGGAAAAACGGAACGAGTAATAATTGCCTGGGCAATTATTACTAAAGAAACAAATCACACAAACACTTCCGCTAAGGACAGCTTTAAATTAATTAAATTAACACTGGGAATTCGGCCATTCCCTTTAAACAACTTGATAATTAGTAATTGAAACGATTCTGAGTTTTTAGTGCCTACTAATTTTTGGGTATGCCGAACCACACACAATTACAATTCATAATCACAATACACAGTTACAGACGATTTGGTTAGCTTCAGTAGCGCCTACTTTGCAAATATGGCCGGCAATTCCTAATTGCCGGTTGTGGGGAAAACAGTCCCTAAATTAACTCAGTTCTGAATATGAGGTCATGACCAAGGGACCTCCTACCTCAACTCAGGGGTGGGTCCCCACTCAAAATCCCAAGCAGCAATACGTAACTGAACGAAGTACA
>JASAND010018524.1:0-11414 GCA_030248195.1 Trissonchulus latispiculum
GGCCAAATTTTCACTCGTACAAAATGCGAAAATGAGGAAAAAACGGGGGGGGGATGTAAAGTGCTCTACTTTTTTGGAATGTTGTTTTGTGCTCGACGGTTTTTGGAAGCGTTGTTCTTCACGTGCTCGAGTTTTTTAATAGGTAGCTCCCCCTGCTGGTCTGAAAACCTTTGCAAACTACAATCCTACAATCTTTGGAAAATACTATCCTATTCTTACATGGTCCTGTGTCTTCAGAAAGCTACAACCCCTACAACCCCTTAGCTACGCTAAGCAAAGGTGTCTTCAGAAAGCTACAACCCCAACAACCCCTTAGCTATGATAAGCAAAGGTGTCTTCAGAAAGCTACAACCCCTACAACCCCTTAGCTATGATAAGCAAAGGTGTCTTCAGAAAGCTACAACCCCTACAACCCCTTAGCTATGATAAGCAAAGGTGTCTTCAGAAAGCTACAACCACTACAACCCCTTAGCTATGATAAGCAAAGGTGTCTTCAGAAAGCTACAACCCCTACAACCTCTTAGCTATGAAAAGCAAGGCTACAACCCCTACAACCTCTTAGCTATGATAAGCAAAGGTGTCTTCAGAAAGCTACAACCCCTACAACCCCTTAACTATGATAAGCAAAGGTGTCTTCAGAAAGCTACAACCCCTACAACCCATAGCTATGATAAGCAAAAGTGTCTTCAGAAAGCTACAACCCCTACAACCCCTTAGCTATGATAAGCAAAGGTGTCTTCAGAAAGCTACAACCCCTACAACCCTTAGCTATGATAAGCAAAGGTGTCTTCAGAAAGCTACAACCCCTACAAAACCTTAGCGATGATAACGTCTTCAGAAAGCTACAACCCCTACAACCCCTTAGCAATGATAAACAAGGGTGTTTTCAGAAAACTACAACCCCTACAACCCTACAGCTAGCTTAACCAAAACATCCCTTTCATATAGAATTTATGAAGTCAGAAATAAATTTTGACGGCATTATATTCGGCACCAAATCTCTGGTCTCAATTTCAACAAAATTTTCTTAGTTGTCAATCTTCTTGCAAAAGCACGTAATTTTTGCATGTTTTACTTTTGGGTCTTTCTAACATATATGTAGCTACTGTAGAGCAGCAGCATAAAACTTACGGGTTTCCTGAAGAGTACATAAGTACAGAGTACATTAAGAGTACATAATTATCAAGAGCACAAGAGTGTGACGCCTGTGGTCTACGGTGGAGTGGAGGCAGTGTCAACATTATTCCAATCGAATAGAATCGAGGTAAGACGAATCAGATGATTTATTAAGCGCTTAAATAGCTTTGAGGATTAAAAATAAATTAAGAAAACATCTAATTTAAAAGGAAAGCATTACAATTACCAGACAAATTAATAATACAGTACAGGTTTGCGGTTTCATTAGGATTTTCACACAAGCAACCTAACATACAGCAATTTTACAAAGGGATCAGCAATTGCATTTCGGAAGTGGACCCTCTATCATGTAGTGCTAGTGTTGTTTCAGTAGGCCACTTTAGTTTCAATTTCAGTTTCAGTCGGCATCTTAAAATCTTTTCAGTTTCAGTCGTTTCCGCAAAATTGTTTCAGTTTCAGTTTCAGTCGTTGACCCAAAATTGTTTCAGTTTAAGTTTCAATTTCAGTCGGCTCTCCAAAATAGTTTCAGTTTCAGTTTCAATCGTTGGTTCAAAATTGTTTCAGTTTCAATTTCAGACGTAGTCCAAAAGCAGTCTCAGTTTCAGTTTACAGTTTCAGTTCAAAATTTTATTTTCGGTTATTTGTCAAAATTTCGTTTACTTTCATATTCGTACAAAGAAAATCTTGAAAGTGGCTTCTTTGGCAATTTATTTCATTCAACAAATTAGCTACATATATTTTTGTCATCTCTGCTTCGCCAAATAAACTTTTACTTTTTTGCTACGGACTTATCCACCATCAAGACACTACATGAGGCCTATACGGTGATGCTCTCCGCAGTCCTTTGAAAGTGGACAAGAAAGCGGAGAAGCGAAGACCACGGACAGAAAACGAGATCCCCAAGCCAAGTCGGTGTACGGTTATTGGCACGTGGCCGCAGTCACACCCAAGGCAAACGACGTTGACTGTTAGCAACAAAGTTTGCCCCCCACATACCTCGAGTGACTAAGATGGCTGAAACCTCGCTAGGGCTACTCGGAAAGCCTGGGGTCAAAAAATTGGCTGCAGAAGCAAGGAACGAAGGGTTTGGGCCGAGTCTCAAGATAGGAAAGAATGAAAGTCCACTTCTTTGATTAAATTGAACTTAAATTCCAAATAAACTTTTAAGAAGTTTTACATTCAAGTAAAAATTGGAAAAACAATGCATATTAGTTTGCTATTGCGTATATGAAGGCCGACTCACTGCAAATGGAGCAGTTTCGTTTCAAACAGTACATGGCTGAATTATACTATTGAATTTCTATTCCCTAAATAATTCAAATCTATAATTCAACTTAGCTGTGTATCAGCACAACCGGTAAATCCTCCAGATGAACCAGCCAAGCTATGGAACCTGTATATATCTGATATGTAGAATCTCTGCCAAAGGCCTGCTGATTTCAGTTATCTAAGCTTCCCACTCTTTGATGATCCACATTTTGGCACCCACTCACGGTTGATCCAAAGATCCAGTCCCAAAAACCAATCAATAATTCTGGGGAAACTTCTTTCGACCAGTGAACATTTTGTAACATATTCTCAAAATTTTCTAACACCGCCATTTATCTCAACGTATCGGATCGAATCCAAACTTTTACTTGTTCTCATTTCCAGCCGTTCAGATTCTTACTTTAGTTAGCCATGACCAACTTTAATCCGTTCTCTCCAGTCTCTAAGCTTAGACTTACTACCAGGCCAAAGTATGAATGTACCGGGTCTATGTCTACAATATCATCAGTGCAGGTTGTCAAATGAGAGATTCTTAAAGATCAAGTGTGTTGGCCACGAAACAGTTGCGAACGGGTGGGTAACGAAACTGATTCTTGCTCATCGGTGAACAATCAGATCAAGGCAGCAGTGGATTTGCCGAAAACTCTAGAAGTTTCCTATTCGAGAACTGAAGATGTTCTCATTTGATACATATTTAATCCTGACCTTATTCGGAGTAATCGACGGGCTTACCCTAGTTACAGCAGACATCGTAAATTCAGCATAATTGCTCAACTACTTCAAAAGGATTTTTCATACTTCATTCGGGCCTTTTCAAAAATGGGTAGAGTCGAGTTAAAATTAACTTGATCTTTTTTAAGTGGAGTTAAAAAGGGAAAGACAAGCTTGAACGCAGTTAAATGCGTGAATTTTACTTTACTCCTGACACGTAACCAAAGTACTTGGCAAAGAATCAGATATGTAGAAAGTCCAAATCCAAAAGAAGTTAATTCTAACAACAGCTGCCAATCTTTACAAGGTAACCAGACAACATCAATTTTTGATGTTCAATAGCAGTACTAAAGATTGTGTTAAGAAGGCGCGCTCGGGCGGGGCACGAGCAAACCTCCGCAACAAAACTGTTGTGGGAATGTCAGCAATAATCTATAACATGGCATTAGCTGTATGCAGAGACTGAAATTGGGTTTCAGTTTTCTTGGCATGAACTAAATCCGGTTTCAGCTCCAGCATAGTCAGAATCGTATGTTTAGGCAGGGACTGAAAATAAACCACCACGTATAGTATAATAAGACTGGTATAATATACCCCCATATGTGCCCAAAAACAAGGCAAATTTTTAGAGTCCAGGGTCAATCCAGTCTAGAGATATTGCAGTTCAAATCTCTACAACTTAGTATTTACGTTAGTATTCCTCGCTGAGGGCTTCGAAGTCGTGCACACATGGGATGACAAGAGACTGCGGCATGACAAATACATCAATTTAAAGCCTTTGCCTGTAGGTGTTTATTACCAAACAAATTACAGTGGCAAACCAAGCAACGAGCGAGATACGGCGTTTGTAATATTTGGTAAAGCTTAGGTATTCCAACTGTCATTTGCTTCAAACTTTAACTCGCTCTAACTTTCTCACACTGCTTTGTAGAGACTTGCTGCAAGAAGAGAAAATGTTCTGGACATCGAGAGCTTCAATTTGATATAAAATATGGCTATATTTGAAAAAGTTGAACATTTGACATTTTTTGCCATTGCTGTCCGCCATGCTATCGTAGTATGCCACCAGAGGAAAACACAGGCTATTGGCATGAAACTTTACATACACGTAGGTTATATATCAGCCTTTTAGCATGCCAAATTTTATTGAGATACCTTAAGATTTGAATGACTTATGAGGCAGCAAACATGAACTTTTCGAAAAATGACGATGTTTGAGGAAAAATGGAATTTCTGCTACCAAAACTGTGAGCTACTGAAAAGGCCTGATAGGGATTGATAATATGCAAAATAAAGCTCTAACAACATACTGGGCTAATAACTAACGCGAAGTTTCTACACCAAAGGGTTAGTTCAGGACAGTACAAAATGTCCACTGACCTACACATTTGTAGAGCGATTTTGAGCAAAAATCTACTTCTCTAGACTTTGAAAATTCGTATAAAATCAGCGACCTTACGGAAAATAACCTCGTATAGATATTAGCACTTTAGTTAGTCAAAATTAGGTTTACAGTGATTGGTAGCCGATTTGCTCTTACACAGCGCTCAAACTTTTGGTAGCAGAAAAATTTTCCTAACTTTTTCATTTTCCTGTGTTTAACACATGTCGGGGTCACCTTTGGAGGGCTATTGTTAATGATAGGAAAAGTTTTGCAACAAACGCACTTGTCTTGTTTTGCGGACCCATGAGGAGTACAAATTATGTGAAAATGAGAAAAATCGGAGATGGTCAGAAAATCGCAACCCCCCCCCCCTTAAGCTTAAAATCAACTCCAAATCTACCTATGCTAATCTTCTATGCTATGCTAAAATCTGAAAACCAATATCTTAGCAGTCATAATAGCTGCACTGCAAACTGTTGAAACCCCGGCCGGCCTCCAACACTAGTGAGGCCACGGCGCCAACATCCAATTTTGTTGCAGAAACCCTCTCCGTGTGGTGTAGAAGGGCAGAGCAGAGGATTATGGTAGTTTCCAAAAAAGGTTCCTGTTTTTGGAGGGGTGGTGGAGAAATGGTAGACCAGAGTTGGAAGGTGGACGCGGGTACCCGCGGGTACCCGCGGGTCCAGTGGACATGGACAGAGGGTTTGTCCACGTGGACAAACGTGGACAAATGTGGACAAAATTGTCGTCACCCGTTTTTTATAAAAAGCGTTAAAATTCAACCTACTAAGCTAAGCTTTATATAATCGTTTTTATATTGACTATTTTTCGTTTTCCATTGTTATGTTTTATTGTGCTGGCATCGTGACTTTTTTGCTTTGCTGACCCCATTTCTTTTTAAATAGCTTTAATACTATGAACCTGCAGGCGTTGGTGTGATACTAGATGTTTGCTGGGAAAAGGAACCATATATATATAATGAATATATTTTCTTTCACAGAATTACAATGCTTAAGGTGCTGGTTCGGGTTCGCGTGGGCGTTTTTGGGCTTTAAAAGCGGTCGCGGTGGAACATTTGCGTTTTAGAGAAATTAGATTAAATCCGCAATTACTTCCACTGCGGCGCCCAACCGGCCAAACATAGTCATTCAAATCCTCTCACCAAGACCTAACTTTGCTCTTGAGTCTTGAGAGTATTTTTCGATTCCTTACAATTTAAGTGATAATAGCGAAAATTTGAATTTCGAGTTCCAAAACTGGTAATTTTTCAAAAAATCAAATATTGCAAGATTTCGACAGCTTCAACAGCGCTGGTCCGTCGATCAACTGTTGTCTATATGCTCTCTGCGGCATCTCTCTCTCTCTCTACAGCACACCAACGAAAACGTGAAATTTTGAAAATTGCAACCAGATTGTTTTGAACACAGATTTCTCTCAACTTATACAATCAGTTACAGAATGGCTTTGCATACGCATTTTTGAGGCAATTACAGAGGACTATTTTTCATGGTTTTGCGTTTTGTCATTCTGTTCAAGAGAAATAATCGTCCAAACTTGAAAATTTTGATAAAAATCAGTCAAAAATTTAGATTTTTCTCAAAATCTTAACCTTACTTAATCATTAAACGATTTCGGAAAAAAAGCCCTCGGGAAGGCGTTTCTTTTGAAGCCTGAACTGGTCGCTTTTCTTAAGCTTTGCCACACTTCGAGAAATCCATGATCAAAAATTGTTTTCTTGTTATCGTTGTTGTTTTGCAACAAAAGTTGTTTAAATTTTATGGATATTTAAATACCTAACAAAAATTAAAAGATTGAAAGCCAATTTATTACAGGGATTTTTCTTTCATTATTGCAGGGGAGGAATGGGGGAAATTCCAATACGATATTCCGCACAGCTGCCACACATCTCAAAGAACCTCTCATTAAGTTTTATTGAAAATCTAGCTTTTGTGTTTTTATTGTTTTTCGCACATTTTTAAACTACAAAAAACTTTAAAAACACTAAATTTTTAGCTGAGGAAGGAAATTCTTATTCATTTTAGTGATGTTTTAAGTTTTTTCGAAAAAATTTTGCGCCTAGGCGCAATGATTTCATACATGTGTAGTTTACTTCTGCTTGATTTCGACTCAGCGTTGCCAATACCAGCCTTCTTAGAGTAATCATTAAGCATTACATTTTAAAATTCCATTACTCGTAAATTAAGACATGTGTTTTGGCGTCTATGTGCATTCTTATCTCTACCAATTTTGAGTGTATATAATATCTTCTTACTTTGGAAAAGTAAAGGTTTTCTGCCCTGATTTTTGGGAATTTTTGAAAATTCTCAAAGTCTGGAAGAAGCACCCACTCCCCATATCTCCCGCCATTGAACATTTTCGGAAGACTTTAATTTAAGTAATTTGAATGAAATATCATTGTGTGCGAAGAGAAAAGCAATACATGTTGTTTCTTTCTCCGGAACAGACGAAAACAATGTACTACATATGGTATTAAGTGCCACAAAAACCATGAAAACGTGTTCATACTGCAAAAAAGTAAATTTCCAGAGAAAACACCAATTTTAAAAAAAAACTTAAACAATCCTGGCTCTAACATGAATTGAAACTAGGACTACTAAAAGCAAATTTGTTTTGAAACGCGGGCACTGGTGGACAAAATTTAAAAGCGTGGACATGCGGGCATGTGCGGGCGGACGTGGACAAGACCTGCGTGGACAAACGTGGACGTGGACACTGAAAATCTTGTCCACTTCCAACTCTGTGGTAGACAACTGCAACCGGCTGTTTTATACTAGTAGCCGATGACAGAGGGTACTCTTGCAACTGCAGTCCTTTTATGTAGCTACATCTGGTACGTATTCATGCCTGACCAGTAGGTTAATTTTTTGTGTCGTTAGTTGAAGAAACTTCTGCTATTTGTGATTCCTTTTGGGGGAATTTTGAGACATAAATTTTGAACCTTTATTACTTCCGCGGTTGGATCCTTGACAGGAAAATTCACAGGGGGGAACTACACAGTTACAATGATAACTGAAAATTTGTATTTCTGCACTACATAGTGATGTTTCCGTCACTGAAACTGAAACTGAAACTAGGTTTCAGTCTGTACATGTTTCAGTTTCAGTAGCTGAAACTGAAACTAAAACTGAAACAATCTCGAAATCATGACTGAAAGTGAAACTGAAACAATTTTGTGTTAACGACTGAAACTGAAACTGAAACCGAAACTGAATCTATGCTCAGTGTAGAACTGAAACTGAAACTGAAACTATGAAAATCTGAATCTGTTTAGTCCCTGTCTAAACATACGATTCTGACTATGCTGGAGCTGAAACCGGATTTAGTTCATGCCAAGAAAACTGAAACCCAATTTCAGTCTCTGCATACAGCTAATGCCATGTTATAGATTATTGCTGACATTCCCACAACAGTTTTGTTGCGGAGGTTTGCTCGTGCCCCGCCCGAGCGCGCCTTCTTAACACAATCTTTAGTACTGCTATTGAACATCAAAAATTGATGTTGTCTGGTTACCTTGTAAAGATTGGCAGCTGTTGTTAGAATTAACTTCTTTTGGATTTGGACTTTCTACATATCTGATTCTTTGCCAAGTACTTTGGTTACGTGTCAGGAGTAAAGTAAAATTCACGCATTTAACTGCGTTCAAGCTTGTCTTTCCCTTTTTAACTCCACTTAAAAAAGATCAAGTTAATTTTAACTCGACTCTACCCATTTTTGAAAAGGCCCGAATGAAGTATGAAAAATCCTTTTGAAGTAGTTGAGCAATTATGCTGAATTTACGATGTCTGCTGTAACTAGGGTAAGCCCGTCGATTACTCCGAATAAGGTCAGGATTAAATATGTATCAAATGAGAACATCTTCAGTTCTCGAATAGGAAACTTCTAGAGTTTTCGGCAAATCCACTGCTGCCTTGATCTGATTGTTCACCGATGAGCAAGAATCAGTTTCGTTACCCACCCGTTCGCAACTGTTTCGTGGCCAACACACTTGATCTTTAAGAATCTCTCATTTGACAACCTGCACTGATGATATTGTAGACATAGACCCGGTACATTCATACTTTGGCCTGGTAGTAAGTCTAAGCTTAGAGACTGGAGAGAACGGATTAAAGTTGGTCATGGCTAACTAAAGTAAGAATCTGAACGGCTGGAAATGAGAACAAGTAAAAGTTTGGATTCGATCCGATACGTTGAGATAAATGGCGGTGTTAGAAAATTTTGAGAATATGTTACAAAATGTTCACTGGTCGAAAGAAGTTTCCCCAGAATTATTGATTGGTTTTTGGGACTGGATCTTTGGATCAACCGTGAGTGGGTGCCAAAATGTGGATCATCAAAGAGTGGGAAGCTTAGATAACTGAAATCAGCAGGCCTTTGGCAGAGATTCTACATATCAGATATATACAGGTTCCATAGCTTGGCTGGTTCATCTGGAGGATTTACCGGTTGTGCTGATACACAGCTAAGTTGAATTATAGATTTGAATTATTTAGGGAATAGAAATTCAATAGTATAATTCAGCCATGTACTGTTTGAAACGAAACTGCTCCATTTGCAGTGAGTCGGCCTTCATATACGCAATAGCAAACTAATATGCATTGTTTTTCCAATTTTTACTTGAATGTAAAACTTCTTAAAAGTTTATTTGGAATTTAAGTTCAATTTAATCAAAGAAGTGGACTTTCATTCTTTCCTATCTTGAGACTCGGCCCAAACCCTTCGTTCCTTGCTTCTGCAGCCAATTTTTTGACCCCAGGCTTTCCGAGTAGCCCTAGCGAGGTTTCAGCCATCTTAGTCACTCGAGGTATGTGGGGGGCAAACTTTGTTGCTAACAGTCAACGTCGTTTGCCTTGGGTGTGACTGCGGCCACGTGCCAATAACCGTACACCGACTTGGCTTGGGGATCTCGTTTTCTGTCCGTGGTCTTCGCTTCTCCGCTTTCTTGTCCACTTTCAAAGGACTGCGGAGAGCATCACCGTATAGGCCTCATGTAGTGCCTTGATGGTGGATAAGTCCGTAGCAAAAAAAGTAAAAGTTTATTTGGCGAAGCAGAGATGACAAAAATATATGTAGCTAATTTGTTGAATGAAATAAATTGCCAAAGAAGCCACTTTCAAGATTTTCTTTGTACGAATATGAAAGTAAACGAAATTTTGACAAATAACCGAAAATAAAATTTTGAACTGAAACTGTAAACTGAAACTGAGACTGCTTTTGGACTACGTCTGAAATTGAAACTGAAACAATTTTGAACCAACGATTGAAACTGAAACTGAAACTATTTTGGAGAGCCGACTGAAATTGAAACTTAAACTGAAACAATTTTGGGTCAACGACTGAAACTGAAACTGAAACAATTTTGCGGAAACGACTGAAACTGAAAAGATTTTAAGATGCCGACTGAAACTGAAATTGAAACTAAAGTGGCCTACTGAAACAACACTAGCACTACATGATAGAGGGTCCACTTCCGAAATGCAATTGCTGATCCCTTTGTAAAATTGCTGTATGTTAGGTTGCTTGTGTGAAAATCCTAATGAAACCGCAAACCTGTATATACTGCATTATTAATTTGTCTTGTAATTGTACTGCTTTCCTTTTAAATTAGATGTTTTCTTAATTTATTCTTAATCCTCAAAGCTATTTAAGGGGGGGGGCGGTCGCTTTGGGTCAAAATCGATTGTCACGGATTTCGCTCATTTTCACACGCAATATAGGTACATATGTTCTCAAAAACAAGACAAAACATTAGAGTTCGAAATCAAACGGTGGCAGAGATATTCAGCTATAAAGTTGGAAAACTTGAAAATCACTGTGATTTGCCCTCCAAGGTCATGCTGAGACAGAACGGCAGCGAAATTTGGGTCAACTGATATGGCAAATTAATTCTGTGGGTTGGCTAATATTTTAATAATAAAACGACTCCGGGATATCCATCCATTCGTTCACAGTACATTTTTCAATTGTGAACTGACCCTTTTTCATCTAACTGTGCCCTGAAACTTTAACTTGTTCTAACTTTCAGATACTAAATTTCAGACACATAGTTCTATTAGAAAAGTTGTTCAGCTCATCAGTAGCTATCGAATGATACCCAATTTGTCTATATTTTGGAAATTTCAAAAATTGACTTTTGTGACCTGTAAGCGATCAAAGGAGCCGACACGACAGAAAAGTTCTAACTTGAAGCACTTGCCTTTACCATAATGTCAGGCAGGCATTGAGAGTTTTATGTGCCAATTTTGGTGACTTTCGAATGGGTAACGAGTGAGAAATTATTAAAAGAACGTGAAAATTGTGCAAAATGATGATTTTTTGTAAAATTAGCACATTTTGTGGCAAGTTTTTTGAGAGCAGTACAAACGGTAGAAATTTGCAACTACTGTCATAAGAATTCTGTGTATGCGTAGAGTGCAACTATCTATAAGCGATTTCTGTAGCTTTTGCCAATCGTGCAGGAGAGGCGAAAATGTTTCGCTGGTCCTGTTTTTCGTGGTACAAAAAGCACCAATTTTCCGAAATTTTGACTTTGAAAAATCGCAAAAAATCCGACACTCAACAGAATTGTTTCAGAAGGGTTATTTGCACTCTCTGATATGTGCTTAACATGTACAACAAGGTTGCAGCGCAGTATCTTGCATACAGCGAACAATTTTTCTGCCACAAACTTTTTAACCTAACTTTTTCATTTTCCTATGTTTAACACATGTCGAGGTCACCTTTGAAGGGCTCTACAGCACGATAGAAGCAATATTACGCAAAACGCACCTGTCTTGTTTTGGGGACCCATGGGGACTACAAAATATGTGAAAATAAGCAAAATCGGAGATGGTCGAAAAATCTTTCTGAAGGCTTCTCTTGGGGTTGTAGCTTTCTGAAGGCTTCTCTTGGGGTT
>JASAND010018526.1:0-15067 GCA_030248195.1 Trissonchulus latispiculum
TGTACTCTTGATCTTATGTAGGTAAACTGAAAATCTGTTCTGAAGGTAGATATACACACACACATATATATATGTGTGTGTGAGTGTGTGTGTGTGTGTGTGCGTGTGTGTGATAAGATAAGGTAAGGTATACTTCCAGTACTGAACTTGCAGAGGCCGTAAATTTCGAGTATGCACAAAAAATGTTTCGTTGCCGTCTAAATCCTGGAGGACGCACATCGCTGGAGGTTGCTTCCTCTTTACAGGATAAGGTCCTTCTCACCTCCAGTCAAATTTCTTGTTTCTGTAGAAGTTCCGGAGTAAAACTAACTGACCAGGCTTGTATTCTGGCGATTTGCCTTAGATTCGTGGGCTCTTTCCCGCCCGTTCTGAATCTTTCTAGAGCTTTGGTGTGCAGCTGTGCTAGTCCCTGCCTAAGAAAATCATACTACTTTTTAACGTTGGAGCTCGGTAGATCTTGCCCAATGCTTACTAGATCAGACGTTAATCTGGGCAGCCTGCCATATAGCCTTTGAAAAGGACTAATATCGGTAGAGCTGTGCACGCTGGTGTTGTAAGCAAAAGTTTCGTCCGTCAAGAATCTATCCCTCTCTCTCGGAGAACCCTGGACACAAACTGAAATTTGTTCAGCCACTGTTCTATTTGTCTTTCAACCAGACGTTGCTTTGCGGGTGGAAAGGCGTAGAATACAATTGCTTAATTTCAAGGAGGCTAGTTACCTTTCTTAGACGTAAATGCAGCACCTCTATCTGACTGAAGTATCACGGACAAGCGTGCTGTAGTTGGAGTCAACGAGGGTTTCAGAAAACTATAGTTGCATCAGCCTTACGGCAACTTGCTGTTACTGCCCACTCTGTGAAATAATCTATTATATTTTTTAACTGCGATATCAAAACGATTTGTCGTTCGCATTCTTGGAACGGGTATTAAAATATCAACGTCTATACGTTCAAATGGCTTGCCGGCCAGAATTTCTTAAAGTGGAGGTCTACCCACTGTTGAACTCTTTAACAGGTTGGCATCCAGAACACTTCCTGCACCAACTTTCAACATCATGAGCCATTCTTGGCCAGAAAACCGTTCGCATGGGCCCAAACTGCTTTTTCCCAGTAGTCGAACAAATCTCACTGTTGTCTCAAAAGTGTCCTTACAATCTTTATGGGATATGGTTTTGAAAAAAGCTCCTTAGGACAGTCCCCTTAGGGACATTCAATGCAAGCAACCATGCTTCACACAAGGTTGCCGTCACCGAATGTAGGAAGTTTGCCGAAGCCTTGTTGTCCACACTTTTCTGGGCAGATCAGTAGAACGAGACCATAACAGCTCGAGCATGTTTTATACCGACACTCCCTCAGCGGTCCGTTAGGCGCACTGGAGGGAGAGTCTCGATCTGATATGGCCAAACCTCCATATCGTCCATTTGGCCAACACACATCGACCATTAGCGGGCAGGTTACCTGCAGTCATCCTGATCCAAGTTGGTCTTACTATCCCTTTGTCCAATGTTCTGTCCTGTTCGGTAGTTGTGTGGTGATTGGAACAGGAAGGTTATTAAAAACTGTCACAATCTAAACACACACACATTATATTAGTACACATATAATAACAGTAACGGGGCTAAGTAGCTTCCTGCCAAATTAGCTCCTGCTCCTTCCTTCCAAGCTAATCGATTTACGTTGGAGATGTCTTCCGTGATAATAATATGATACATAATTTATAAATGCAGTGCCTAAACAAAAGAACAAGGGGGGGCTACCCTCCCAGCCACCATGTCCAAGAGGGTAAGTAGAAGGAGTGCGAGTCGGCATGGGGGAACCATCTACGATCCTACCCTGCCCGCCTAATCCCCTAAAAACGGGTGATTGGAGGGGGCTGCCGGGCAAGAGGGATCGTACGTGAGTTGGAGTGCCTCATATACCACCGCTCTTGCTGGAAGGGAAGTCCCTTGTGTGGCTTGGGCTTTCGACCACACGAGGGATCTATACTCGTACAAAGTAGCAATCCAATCTCCAACTATGTATGAAGCAATTTTGACATTAGACATTGATTTTAAACTCGAAAACTTGATTGCAAACACGTTTCCAAGTCCAGAATAAGGTCAATACGGTGAAACGGGGTGACTAAGGCAGATTTAAAAATTTATATGCATGCAGGAAACTCAATACTGGACCAATTCCATTCATCTTGGGCTTCAAATGTGGGTATCGCCGTGGAGAATCGATTGAGCTGGGTGCCTTTCACATACAGAACAGCGTTCACTAGGTCTTTTTAAAAAAGTGGGGTTGCCTTACTCACCTTAGAATAAGGCAGTTGACGCAATATTTGCTTATTTTCTGCGTAATTGTGGTTGTAGACCTGTTCTGGGTGTGTCTAAGGCAGCCTAAAACGGTTTTAAAATGAAAGAAATGGAAACGAATAAAGGGCAACCAGTACAGCCAAGTACAGTACAAACTTGATTGCCAACATGTTTCCAAGTCCAAAATAAGGTTAATAATGAGTCAGAAAGCCCATAATACAGTTAGAAACGTGTATTTCTCGCAATGATAAACACGTTAAGCCAAAAACTTAGACATTTTTGAAAAATTTTGCACTACCACGACGTTCTCCCAAAAATTTCTGGGGGGGGATGAGAAAATGGCTGGGGGGGGGACACCCAGTGGCGGCGCCAGGGGCATAGTTTCCCTGGAACTTTGGGTCTGGGGGGGGGGAAAGTCTTGGCTGACCTCCAAAATGTGATGGGGGGTCCCCCCCCAACCCCCCCCCCCCCCAGAATTCGGGGCACTTATTTAGATGGGGGGGGGGGGGGGGCGATTTTTTCGCCTTGGCCCCTCTTATGGTTCGAAAAATTTTTTGTCTCCAATTAGGCTGAGAAGTTGCCCCAAGGGTAAATCAGGTCGCTGATTTCAAAAATCAAATCGAGAGATTGATCCGATCGATCAAAATCTATCAAAAAATTTTTGTCACCAATTTTCGCGAAAACTCGCCCCTAGGGTAATTCGGGGGTGCTGATTCCGAATCTGCAGTCGAAATTTCGATCCGAGCTGCCAAAATCGAGTTATTGTCGAATTTTTGAAAAATCGATGAAAATCGATTTTTGCGGGCCAACGATCGATTTTTATGAAATTTCGACTGCAGATTCGGAATCAGCGCCCCCGAATTACCGTAGGGACGAATTTTCGCGAAAATTGGTGACAAAAAATTTTTTGATCGATTTTGATCGATCGATAATACTGATCAATCGATCGATCGGATCGATCTCTCGATTCGATTTTTGAAATCAGCGACCTCGATTTACCCTAAGGGCAACTTCTCAGCCAAATCGGAGACAAAAAATTTTTTCGAACCATAAGGGGGGACCAAGGCGAAAAAATCGCCCCTCCCCCCCCCATCTAAATAAGTGCCGGACCTCAGAAATAATAAAAATAAGTTCGGACCTCAGAAATTTCGAAAAATGGCCAAAAAATGCAAAAGTTTCTGTAATTTAGCCCTTTTTTCATCAAAATAAGGCTTGTTCTTAACGTTTTAGGTGTTTTTGCACCGTTTTAAAGCGATTTTAGGTCAAAATTTTAGAAAAATTTTTCAAAAAATGACCATTTTTCGACCAAATTTAGCTAACTTTTTGGGTCCAAAAATCGTTGGGGGGGGGGGGTTCGGGGGTAGCCAAAAGTGGGGGGAGGGTAAGTCAAAAAATCTGGGGGGGGTAAATTTGATCAAAAATTTTGGGTGGGGGATACCCCCCCCCCCCAAAGGAAACTATGGCCAGGGGGGGCCAGGGGGCCCCGGCCCCCTTTTACGATTTGGGCCCCTCTCTTTGGGGTATCTGGCCCGCCCCCTTGAAACATTTTCCAGCTGCTTATATGCATAATTTGTGTGTTTTTAAGAATTTTTAAAAAATCGGCAAATTTTTGCAAAAAATCGAAAAATTTTTGCTAAAATTTGATAAAATTTTTGGAAAATGAAGGTAAAATTTGCTAAAATTTGGCGAAAATTTTGGATTTCCCAAAAAAGGTCGCCGGATTTTCGGGTCGGGCCCCCCCTCTTCATAAAATCCTGGCGCCGCTACTGGGGACCAGGGTTTTTTGGTTTCACGATTTGCGCCAATGCTGCGTCAGGAAAAATTTTATTGCGTCAGGAACTGGAGTCACTGCGTCAAAAATAAAATTTATTTTTTAAACAATTTAATAAGTATTTTAAACATTATTTTAATGTGTAACCAATGTTTAACTACGTATTAGTTGAAGAATTTTTGCAATTAAGACTCTCCCCTGGGAGACTCCCAGGAATTAATTTAGAGCATTTTCGCGACCAGTTGATGTGGTATTAAGTATGGCCGGTTATTGCAATATCGATTGTATATTAAAATCTTTTTAAGTGCTACATCTGCAAGACTTGCAAGCTGTTTCCGCTGCTACATGCGCCTTTATATTCAATGATTAAATAAAATATTATAGAGTTTGGCAGTCATCTTAGCACTCAGCAACAAGTAAGAAGGCAGACATGCGGGGGTCTGTGGGCGCAGCCCCCAGCAGAAAATTTTTAGAAATATCACGTTTGAAACACAATTTTTCCAGCAAGTTTGCACAATTTTGCCTCTAGTTGAAGTTCAAATCCAGCTGCGTCAGGCTTGCGTCAGGGCTATTTTCATTTGCGTCACACGAAAAAAATTTGCGCCATGACGCAGCCCCTGACGCAAAAAAACCATGCTGGGGACACCTCCCCCCCGCGTTACACCTATGATTTCGACCCCCCAAGTTTCTACGGGACAGTCTGAACTTCGACGTTTGGTTATCGGCCTCTGGGTCCTACTGGGTTTTCTTTAGTGGGGGGGGGGTGTGTGGGGGCGCCTCCCCACTTTTTGGGTCCCCCCCACTCGACCCCTCGTCCCCACTCGTCCCCCTCCCACTTTTTTGGGCTTCCCCCCACTCACTAAGGTGACCAGAAAATGCCAAATTTTAAGGATTTTTGGTCAAAATTTTCAAACTTTCTGGTTTTGCCGGAATTTTTTGGTCAAAAATTGTCTATCACAGGAAAACTTTTGCCAGAAAATATCTGGAAAAATTCTAGAAAACGTTTTTCCAGAGTTTTTCCAGAGATTTTTCAGGGGTTTTGAGACATTTTCCAGACTTTTTCCGGACTTTTTCCAGATTTTTGTCTCAATTTTCAAATTTTCCAGATTTTTTCCAGGGTTTTTCTGAGTTAATCTGGTTTATATACTTTCCTGACATTTTCCAGACTTTTTCCGGAGATTTTCCAGACTTTTTCCAGACTTTCTCCAGGTTATTCAGCATCACTCTGGGTTGTTTCCCATACATTTTCCAGACTTTTCCCGGACTTTGTCCGGCCTTTTATGGTTTTCTGAATCACTCTGGGTTGCTTTCCAGACTCCAGGTTTTTTTCTGAATCACTCTGTGTTGTTTCCCAGACATTTTCCAGACTTTTCTGGACTTTTTCCAGACTTTTTCCAAGTTTTTCTGAATCAATCTTATCTGGGTTGCTTTCCAGAGATTTTCCAGACTTTTCCCGGACACTTTCCAGACTTTTCCAGGTTTTTTCTGATTCAATTTGGGTTGTTTCCTAGACATTTTACAGGTACAGTATATATTGTAGGCACTTATTTAGATGGGGGGGGGGGGCGATTTTTTAGCCTTGGTCCCCGCCTTATGGTTCGAAGAATTTTTTTGTCTTTGATTTGGCTGAGAAGTTGCCCTTACGGTAGGTAAATCGAGGTCGCTGATTTCAAAAATAGAATCGAAAGATCGATCCGATCGACCGATCGATCATGAAAATCGATCAAAAAATTTTTTGTCTCTGATTTTCGCGAAAAGATGTCCCTAGGGTAATTCGGGAGCGCTGATTCCGAATCTGCAGTCGAAATTTCACAAAAATCGATCCTGTTCGCGCAAAACTCGGTTTTCATCGATTTTTTGAAAATTCGTTAATAACTCGATGTTGGCACTTGGCAGCTCGGATCGAAATTTCGACTGCAGATTCGTAATCAGCGCCCCCTGAATTACCTGACCCAACCCGCGAAATTTTGGAGGTTTCCCTTCCCTCTCTCCCAAATTGCAAAATTCCAGACCCCAAACCCACCCAAATTTGCCCGATCCCACACCCTTAAAATTTTCGAAAATTTCACTAAATTCAAAAATTTTTTTCAAAAATGCCCAATTTTCTCGAATAAACGAGCAAAGAGGAAAAATACTGCTAATTTGAATCGTAAATAAAGTTGTTTTTAGCAAAGTCGCAACTTTTTTCTGAATTTTTGATGAAAAATTTTTACCCCCTCCCTCCCCCAGCCCAGATTTTTCAATTTTTCCGGAGCCCACCCCACCTAAAATCGGCTAACCCCACCCACACTAATTTCCGCTACCCCCCCCCCCCCCCCGCCCACCCCCAACTTTTTCTCAAGGTATATACACCTATGATTTCCGGTGAAAGTATGCCTATACGTATGCCAACTCCACCCAAAATCAAAACTAAACAGGCTTTCACACCAATGAGACAGTGTTTGTCCTCCCTCCACTTCTTCCAGTTGCCCCAAAGCGAAAAAACATTAGAACAGCAATTTTCCAGATATTTTCGGAAGATTTTCTAGACTTTTTCTAGTTCTGGAAATAGTCAGGAAAATGTCTGGAAAAACCTGGAAAATACGTTTTCCAGACATTTTCCAGACTTTTTCAAGACTTTTTCCAGATATTTTCCAGATTTGGAAAATACCTTGAAAATCTCTGGAAAATGTCTGGAAAAATTTTTCCAGACATTTTCCAGATTTTTTCCAGACTTTTCTGGAAAAAGTTTCCTGTGTATTTTGGTATTTTTGATTGAGCATTTTTGAGCAACTGGATTTTTGAGCACTTTCGAGCTTAGTTGTAGCAATATATATATGTAGAAAACACGTAATTTTTTACGGTATTTTTAGCATTTTTAGCCCATTTTATTTCCCCGCGACCCCTATGATATACATAGATGACTTTATTTGTACATAACATACGTAACATATATATATATATATCATAGGGGTCGCGGCAGCGACCCCTATAATATGTGTCAAAGGTCCCTGGAGACACCGTAAAATAAGCTGCGCAGAGGCTGCGCAAAATCCTGCGCAGATCCTGCGCAGATTTCATGCGCAAATTGTAGAGCACATCGAGTTTAGTATGTGTGCGAAGTTTCAGCCCCGTATCACTTTCCGTTAAAAAGTTGCGCCCCGGACCGGTTATGGCGGCGATGTTTTTTTATTTTTTCCGGTTTCTCCTATTTAATGGTCGTATTGTCCTGACTTTCTGCCTCTTTCACGTAATCTGCAGCGGAGACCGGACCTAAAGGGGTATAGGGTCTGGTAGTACCCCATGCGCCATTTAAGAATCGCTACTTTTTTTGCGCCGCAGGTGCGCCACAGCGCCGCAGCGGCGCCGCAAAGTCGGCTCAGAGCGAAAAGTGACCATTTTTGTGGTCGCTGCGCAGCTCGAATGTTAAGAGCTGGAGCCGATTTCTTTTTATATTCAGAAACTACATATATTGAACTAACTAAATAGCTAAGTCTCGTTTCTCTATCACTTCCCATGCGACCACAGTGGCCGGTCAAAAATGGTGAAAATTCGAAAAATGAAAAATCGAAATTTCTCGCTGTGTATTCAACTTAGAAAGCTCAATTCTTTCATACAAAGGTTTTCTGGCACGGCGAATTGATTCCCGTAAGCAGTTTTGCCGTCGGCCTCACCCATATTGCTGGGCTGGTTCCACTTTGCTGTCGGGAGGGTCAAGTCGGTACCGACTTCCAAGAACACCATATAGGACTGTGCATAGCCTCTCAAAACTTTGTCCATAGGGGTTTTCTGGTGCGCCCAGCTCATTCCCGGAGTCCGTTTTGCCGTCCGACCCACCCATTTTGCAGGACTGACTCCACTTTGCCGTTTGAAGGGTAAATCGGGTAGGGGTCAAGTGGTCAAAAATAAAATTTTTCAAAAGTGGTCAAATTTGGTACCAAATGAAAGCCCTAAGTGAGCTGAACAACTTTTTCATAGAATTGCATGCTCAAAGTGGCTGTAGAGTGCTGTGGTGGGGTGGGGTGGGGATGTATATAAGCGATTTTGGGTCAAAAATTAAAATTTTCAAAAGTGGTCAAATTTGGTACCAAGTGAAAGCCCGCATCGAGCTGAGCAACTTTTGTCATTGAAGTGCGTACCTAAAGTGGCTGTAGAGGCCTGTGGTGGGGTGGGGTGGGGACTTAGGCGATTTTGTGTCAAAAATTAAAATTTTCAAAATTGGTCAAATTTGGTACCAAATGAAAGCCCGCATCGAACTGAGCAACTTTTGTCATAGAAGTGCGTACCTAAAGTGGCTGTAGAGGCCTGTGGTGGGGTGGGGTGGGGACTTAGGCGATTTTGGGTCAAAAATTAAAATTTTCAAAAGTGGTCAAATTTCGAGTCAAATGAAGGCCCGCATCGAACTGAACAACTTTCGCCATAGAACCACCCACCCAAACTTGCTGTGTCGGATTTATATACTTGCTTTCTCAACCGGAATTTAAACGACAGACATAGACCCAACACACATATTATCCCCTTTTGTGCGGAGCATTTTTGTTACTTGTATATATATATACATGGCAAGGCCTCTCTACACAGGGTGTACCAGAAATTACTTTGCGCGGTCCTCCTTCGCACAACCGGTAGGAGAGGAGAAGAAGTTGGAGAACTTGCTGGAGAAGCAAGTTAGGTAGAGTATCAACTATCGTGGCATTTTCAAAGCATATATTAGCAAATGTGCAGCCCGTCTTCAATTTCCCACTCCCTTTTCACTCATTTCGCACATTGTAATCTGCTCGCAAAGCTCTTTAAAACTTCCCATTGTTGTAGAAATTATGTACATACGACAGAATTTTCGTTAATTATAAAGTGGTTTTTCTGCATAATTCATGAAATTGTGTAACTTTGACAACATGAACAGCGCTCGCTTCGCTCGCGTTGCGCGGTCCCCCTGATTTTGCTTGCGCACTGCGCGGTCCCCCCAGAAATTAGGGTATATATACCTGGTACATACATCCCCAGGACACCCCTTGCGCATATTTGTAACATAAGTTTGCGAAAATCTCGTTCAGTTCCCGAAACTTCACGAACTTCGCGTAGTCATGATGTGGAACGATTTCGCTAAACCGTACTGTATATATATACGTATGCGTTTTATAGGAGTGTTCATAATGGGCTTACCTACAACGGGAAGCTTTTCGGACCTGAAGGAGTTGCTGTCTCACGATTCCTCCATTGGTGATACATCGGCTGTGCCGTTTGAAGTGAAACAAAGAACTCACATGCTTTGCTCAGATTTTTTAGGAGGCGCCTGGAAGACAGTCAGAATTGAGGACATGGTGTTGACAAAGATGAGGTTAGATGTTTGAATATGACTGGAACGATAATAAACGATTTAATGATAAGAAAAGTTTTGATAGACGAAGACCTAACATATCCCCCAGAATTGGAACTAAATAAAATCAACACGACTGAAACCAGCACGAATATACTTCATCTGGGCATATAGCCATGGGGTGAAAAAAACCCACCCCCTTTTTGGGGGGGAAAAAAATCCACCCGCCTCCTGGGTCACGGGTTGGAGCTAGGAGCTCCAAAACATACCAGCAGAAAGCGCGACTCTTTCTAACCTATGTGTGCAAAGATCAGGTCATTTGGTTCACTCTTGCTCATTTTATGACATTTTGAAAATGATTACCTACTTTTTGGTCCAACCTTCCAAAAATTTGGCAAAAGTTTGGACCGATGTAACTTTTGACTGGTTTGGGCTAGAAAAGTTTTGCAAATATCTGCAATGATGGCAAGTCTTCCTCTTTGCACACAGCAAAAATTAGACCGATCCGATGCACCGTTAGACTGGCACATTGCCAAACGTGGCGGGGAAAAAACCCACTTTGGGGGGGAAAACCCACCCACATTTTTTTGAAAAATTTTTTACCAGCTCAACTGGGAAACAATTCGGGACTGTAGTACGATATTATCGAGGACGCTGCGTCACCCTATGCTGTCAGATTTGGACAATTTTGAATACTTGGGTAGCTAGAGGCATAAAACCTTAAAAGTGCAATTTCGCTGCTGGATGACCCAGCAGAGGTCTAATTGTGACTTTTAATAGCCAATTGTACGTAAAAAACCATTCTCTACACGTTAGAATACTAAGTTTTATCAAATTACATCGTTTTTAGCATTTTTCAAAAATTGCCCTATGTTTATGTGTTAAACTTTATGAAACCTGTCCATTTGATGCTGCATTTTCAATGGCACATGAGATCTCAAAAAAAGCTACCTAGGTCGAGTTTTTTGACTCATACTAACTAAAAAAGAGTTGAATTTTACACAGGAGGTGTCAGAATCGCGCTACGACAATTTTTCGGACCTGTGAGGGGTGGGTTTATTTTCCCCCCATTTGGGTTTTTCCCCCCATTGGGTTTTTCCCCCGCTACTTTTTGCATTATACCGGCCTAACCGTACAACCTAGAGAAGTGAAAATGGGCTTAAAAGAAAGTTCTAAGTACGCCAAGTACGATGGTATATAGAGTTCTCAGCTAGCCCTTATAACAAAAAAGTTCCAGCCAAAGTCCGAAAAAGTGGGTTTTTCCCCCCATGGCTATACTCATATACATTCCACAAACCAGTTCGAAACTCAGTTAAATATATGACAAAAAACCGATTTCGATTTTAAGATTTTCAGATTCCAAATACCTCATTCCAATATCTCTCAACATGTATCACAAACATGATAAAAAGTCAGATAAAAAGAATATATAGCTTATATGTATATGCAGTCGCAAAGAATGTTTCATTAAGCCTACCGAAGAACTTGCAAACAGCCTAACCGAAGGAGTCTACTGTAAAAAACTCGTAAAACAATATACGAAACGCAAGAAATGATCGACATAATCACAAAGACATTTCTACGTATATATATATATATCCCACGATGATATTATTAACATATTACGTAATATAATATTACGTACAGTATAATGTGACCTAAAGTCCTGGGCTTTTTCTAGGCGAAAAAGAGAGGGGGGGAGCCAAAAGTGGGGGGAATATAAAGTGGTCTAAAATCGCTAAAAATGCAGTAAAAATAGCCTGTTTTCTACATATACTGCTATAACTATGCTTAAAAGTGCTCAAAAATTGAGTTTGAGTACCAAAATAGACGATTTTTGAGCAAAAAATTCCGGCGAAGCCGGAAAATTTTTGAAAATTTTGACCAAAAATCCTTAAAAGTTGGCATTTTGTGGGCACCTTATAGTGAGTGGGGGGAAGCCCAAAAAAGTGGGGGTGCGGGGGAACCCAAAAAGTGGGAGGGGGGCGCCCCCCCACCCCCACCCCCCAGTAAAAAACCCAGAGTCTGCAGTCTAATTTCCATTCTTCAGTCTAATATAGGAGGACTCTGTCCAGCTCATCTCATGTAAATTTAACAAAGTATCTCTGTTAGTGGCCTCACGGCATACGGTCTAATCTATTGGGTTCTTCACCAAACCGTCTAACTTGGGGCTTTGCGCTTACTTTTAATTTAAGCTATCACTACACCATTATCACTACCTATGTACACATTTGTGATATATACATATTTTTTCATATCCGGATAGCCGCCTATATTGCGTTAACGGATATCCGGATATCCGCCTATTCCAAATTGAACTTCAAAGACAATTTTGCGATTTTGCAGTAAACTTTGAAGTTGCTGTCACTTTTTCGGTATGCTGTGAATTTCTATCATACAGCCAAGCCACAACCTTGGTTTTAGAAAATATATTCAGAGAAATTTTTGAAAAATATTTTAAAATTTTTGAAATTTTTGGCAAAAATTTGCTAATTTTTCATTACTTTGTCAGAAATGTACACGGATATCCGGATATTATCCGGACATAAAAATTATACGAATATCCAGTGCCCATCACTAGTACACACTGTCTGAACTAGTACTAACATTCCACGAGCAACATCTTGTTGCTGCTAATACTGCTAATACATTTAATACGTCGAATTCAGGTCTATAGTCCTATGTCTAATCGAGCTATGCTCGAAGTCTAATTAGAGCATTCGCTCCACTACGATCGTCTAAGCCTTTGCTTTAACGTAATTTTTCACTGAGTGAGTTGCCCTAACACCTCTTTCAGGTACCGTTTCCAGGTCTTTACTAGGCTGACCCAACCACTACCAATCACGATATATCTTTTAGTTATTATTTTGTTTCTTAGGGATCCTTCTGATGATGGTTTCGGTACCTAATCCTATTCAGGTGCGTAGCCAGGGGGGGCGAGCGGGGCATCCCCCCCCGAAATCGGAGACGAGAGAAAAAATTTTAACACCAAATTGGAATTCTCATAAATATTTCGAAAAAAATTTCGCCTGCGGCGCTAATTTTCCACGCACATACCTCAAAAATACCTACTTGCACTTGAAATCGGCCTCCACAGGTTCCGTTTTAGCACTAATTTCAGAAAACTTTTGGCTTACCCCCTCCGAAATCTGTTTCTGGCTACGCTAGTGATCCTATTTGTACAACTACAATTTACTCTCAGGTTATAAAAGCTTTGAATCTAAGGGATTAGGGCCGAAAGATTCAAATCTTTTATAACATTGCATACTGTTTCTCTGGGCCAAAAAACTGGGGGGAGCCCCCCCAGGGTTTTTTATTTCGTTGCCGACCTTTAGGTCAAATGGCCTCAACGACCGAAATTTGTTCACCATGTATCCAACGTTACGTACGTATTTCTGTGTTTTAGAGGTGGCATGAGCAACATGCTGTTCCAGTGCACATTGCCGGCAAACGTTAAACCTAAGCGTCAGGAACCGGAAAAGGTCCTTTTGCGAGTTTATTTTAATCCAGAGACTGAAAGTCACCTGGTGGCAGAGTCTGTGATTTTTACACTTCTGTCGGAGCGTGAATTGGGTCCACGGCTCTATGGGATATTTAATGGCGGACGATTGGAGGAGTACATTGAGGTATATATATATACTTCTTGCGCATGTTCTGCGGAAAGATTATTATGTAGACAACATCATAGCTCATATTGGCTTTTTTCCAAAGCTAAGCTTTCTGGGGGGGGGGCTTCTGGGTTTATTTTAGACGAAAAAAGGGGGGTGGGTGGGAGCTTCCCACTAGTGGGGGGTGGGGGAGGCACTGGCGAATCCAGGATTCGTGCCGGGGTGCGGGCCCCCACGGGAAAATTTTCTTACCGAAGGGTATAGGGGCGGAGCTCGTCAGAAGTTGGAGAAAATTTTTGTTTTTGCAATAAAATCTTTCTTTAAAATCTTCAATTCTTTGCCTTGTGAAGAACAGCGAAGATTGCTTTACACACGGTTTTTTGGACAAAAATGGAAATTCTCAACGAAAATTCGGACGCTTTGCAAGCATATGTACATTAACACGGGGTGCGATTCTGGAGGAGGTCTACCCCGACCTCGGCGAGGGGTCTACCCCAGAAAAAATCCAAAATTTGAAGGGGGTCTGCCCCGAAATTAGCATAAATTGCGAATTTTTAACGTTTTTGACCATAAATTAATAAAAAACCATTTTTAGCGATTTTTAAGAAACGTTTTGAAAAAATCGCTAAAATTTGCTAAAACATTACCAATTTTCTGTGAAAATCGCTGAGGGGTCTACCCTTTTTCCTTTCTGGACGAGAGGGTCTGCACTTTTTTCCTTTTAGCTGAGGGGTCTACCCGTTTTTTGTCGGTCTGGGGGGGGGGTGTGTGCACCCCCCATTCCCCCCACGTTATCCTATGTTTGCAAGTTTTTTTAAAAGATACTATAAATATGCTGTTACGAATAAGAAAATTCGCGCCGCAGTCGCGAAATTTTTTTGGCTTTTTGTCAATTTTCTATTTTTTTAATTTTTTACCTTCGGATTACGACGGGGCCCTCTCCTCCCCCATGGATCCGCCCCTTGGGGGACGTCAAAAGTGCGGTGAATGAAATGGTCTAAAAATTCTAAAAATATTGTTCAAATAGCCAGTTATATTGCTATGAGCTAAAAAGTGCTCGAAAGTCAAGTTTTAGTACCAATATATAGCATTTTAGACTAAAGAATTTCGGCGATGCCGGAAATGTTTTGAAAATTTTGACTAAACTTGTTTAAAATTTGGCATTTTCTGGGAACCTCAAGGTGAGTAGGGGGAAGCCCAAAAAATCCACGTTAACTAATCCAGTTTAATTTTACGGCGTCCAGCTCTGTTTAAGAGGTATTAATGGTTTAGTTGATTCTGCAAAAGTGCCAACTTTTGGACGCCAAAATAAGAAAGTGGCTATATAGAAATGCTAGAAAGCTGCTTCAAAAGCAAATGAGATATTTTTACTGAATATAGTGACAAGTAACAAAAATGCTACGCACAAAAGACAAGTAACAAAAATGCTCCGCACAAAAGGGGATAATATGTGTGTTGGGCCTATGTCTATCCTTTAAATTCCGGTTGAGAAAGTAAAGGCATAAATCCGACACAGCAACGTTTGGTGGATGGTTCCATGGCGAAAGTTTTCTGTTCGCTTCGGGCTTTCATTTGACACCAAATTTGACCACTTTTGAAAAATTTTATTTTTGACCCAAAATCGCCAAGTCCCCACCCCACCCCACCACAGCACTCTACAGCCACTTTGGGTAGGCAGTTCTATGACAAAAGTTGCTGCTCCGATCACTTAGGGCTTTAATTTGAAACCAAATCTGACCGCTTTTGAAAAATTTTATTTTCGACCACCTGACCGACTGACCCTTCAAACGGCAAACTGGAAGCAGCCCAGCCAAATAGGTACGTCGGACGGCAAAACGGATACCGGGAATGAGCTGGGCGCACCAGAACACCCCTATAGACAAAGTTTTGAGAGGCGAGGTAATGCCTACTATGGACCTCCAGGAAGCGGTTTCCAACTTGACCCTAACGACGGCAAAGTGGAACCAGCCCAGCAAGATGGGTGGGTCTGACGGTAAAACTGACTGCGGGAATCGATTCTCCGTGCCAGAAAACCATTGTGTCGAAGATTTGAGCTTTCAAAGTTGAATCAGGTAGTGCGCGTTAGCGCACTACCT
>JASAND010018528.1:0-48665 GCA_030248195.1 Trissonchulus latispiculum
ACTTGCAGTTTCAATTTTAACTGAAAATAGAAAATAGAAAATCGGAATTGTTAAGGTTTAGACCATTATAAATGAGCCTGTACCTCAAGAATCAGAATTTAATTTCGGCGATAGAGTCCGTTCAAAGTTAACCTTTCGAGCTGTGGTCAGTGCGGTCTTGCAAATTTCATGCGGGCTGCGGGTGCGGTCGCGGGCGGTCTCGCTCATAAAGGGTGCTTGCGCGGGGCGATCGCAGTCATTCAAAACTGTGTCCACCACCAACTCTGCGTGATCTTGATTACCCCCTGGGTTCGGAGGGTCCGGCCAGACCAACTGCCAGAAGAGTGTTGAGGTACTATGAAACATGCGCTATATATATATAGGTTTTTAGGGTCGCTGAGTTCGAATTGGCATTAGTTTTGCCCTAGCGGTTGTCAGGCTTTTTACAAAAAGTTGATAGTAATTTTCTTTGTGAAAATGTTCACAAAAAATCACCCGCCGTTGGCGAAGCCAGAGGCCATGACAGGGACTCCTATACATGGTTGGATAGCTGAGGGTTAGGACATGTTACGTGCATAATATGGGATAGCTGCGCAAAGTCCATAGGGAGCACCAAAAACAATTCAATTTTGGTCGGAGTTGTCCGAGAGTCGGATTTTGGTGGGTCAACTATTTTGGGCACCCTAATCGGAGAATTTGAGCCTTGGCAGCCAAACTTTACATATATTACGGTTGGTGCTCGAGGCTATTACCGTGCAAAAATTTTCGGCCTCGGCTTCTTAGCCGTCCAGTTGGGTTTTTTTGTGAATTTTTGGGGAGATGTTTTTGTGAACATTGCTATACCGTTGTTCTGAATTGTTGGAACTAAGCCTGAAGGTACTAAAAACTAAATTAATACTGTAACTTCAATATTGATTTATCTAATAGGCTTTATTTAACTTCCTATATTTTCCTATTTTTGTCTTCGAAAATTCCTATTTTTACCTATTTTTTGCAAGAAAAAATTCCTATTTTTTCCTATTGTGTCAAAAATGCCCAGTAGGAGGCCAGAAATTAACAACCCTACTCCATATTAACTTGGCAATTATGTTGTCTTTATATGGAATTCGCTCATCGCTGATACCAGAAACAACATTATCGGGTATGGGCATGGTGGTTGTTGTTTATTGATCGTCGTCCATTCAACTTTCGTCAATTTTCCATTCGATACCGGTTGCTTCTAGAGAAAGTAGTACACAGAATAAGATAGTCAGGTGCAATCCGACGGCCCCTCTCCCCTATAGCACAGCTAACTTGCCTCCCTGTCTCGAAACGAATAAAGGGAATAAATACTGGAATAGTTTGACTGATGATGTTGCACAATCTGTGTCCCTACAAGTGTTTAAAAACCGTATCGCAAACATGAAGTTTCAGGCTCGCCCTGGGGGTCGGGTAACAGCAGTCGACCTTCGGCCCAACCCGAACCCAACCGGCCATTTAATATTTAGTAAATCGGTTGTTACTTTGATTTTGATAATTGTCAAATGCCAGTTAATATTGATTTGTTTTTTCCTGCTGGTTTGTTGGCTGGTATAATAAAATCGTAAATCGTAAAGGTAATGTATCGTATTAAAAATTTAACCGCGGCGACTAGACCGTCCTATATGTACACAGTGGTGATGAAAAATAAGAAAATTTTGGAGGGCTGGCCAATGTGGTCTTGCGGGTCGGCCCGTCAACAGCTCTGACCGTAGCCAGCCCGCTACCGGCCCGGGCCACGATGGCTGCCTCGTGACTTCAGTTTCTAAGGACAGAACGGTTGCAACTGCTGAGTAATTTATTTCAACTTGTTTTATGGTTATTTTTCCCTATGCGGTTTGTTTCGTAAGCAGCTACATATGGTTGCTGATCATTCAAATGCAATTAAAATTTATCCACTTATTGGTAAATATAGCACTATATAAATATGTAGAAGTCCTCACATCACCCATATACGTACCCCATAGTTGTATGCGGGCCGATTTTTCCGGCCCGCGCCCGGCCCGCAGCCCGCACCTCATGACCGCGGCCCGCAACACTCCGGCCCGCGGCCCGCACACGTGTAAATCGGCCCGCAGGTACCCGCACATACAAATTGCTACCTATGTAGTACCTGAGCACCAAAACTGTTGTATTTTGAAAGATACTTCCGGGTCCGGCAAATTTTTCTGTCCGTTTAATTTGAACTTTGTTGTCTACCAAATTACTGTTCTTAAAGTGGTAATAAAAGCCTATCTTCCCTTAACACGTTCAGTACTACTGAGCCATTGGTGGGTCAGTCCGATTCCTACTGGCAAACTACTGACCCACCCTTGGGTCAGGCTAGCTTTACATGTAGTTTACAGAGAAAAAATTTTTTTAGTGTGCAAAGCAAAATATTCATGAGGCTTTTAGTGTGTACAGGAGGAGGAATTATTCCTGTATTATTTATATTTTTGTTTGTGAGTGTGTATATAGTATTAAAATAGTATTAGTCTATGAAGTAATTAACCAAAAATGGTATTAGTAGTGAACGTGTTATTAAAAGGGTACACCATGAAAAATGTTTTGGGCAGGGATTTTGTTCATTTTTACGCAAATGTTTGACGCATTTATCCTTGACAGCGAGTTCGTTCAGCACTTGACGAGCTTATAACCAGCTATTAATTGTAGGAAAATAAAAATTGGTATTGAAAGCGCCAAAGCTGCGACGCCGCAACAATCGCAGACAATTTTCTCCATAACGCCCTTATGCTGTGGAACTTCATTCGGCTGTCATTGACCTTAAATGAACTAGTCTTCAGCAAGAAGTTGTGAATGAAAGTTAAATGAATTAAGTAAGTACGTCTTCAGTAAGAAGTTATCATGGATTTATATTTATTTATGTGCAAAAGCACGAATTTCCGAAAATAAATTAAAAATTCAGTTTCTGCACCAATGAAAATAGGCGTTAAAGCTTTTAAAAATAATATTTCGGCAAATATGCTACCCCCGACTTTCAGTGCTGCATAAACACTCACAAAGGTTCCAGTAGAAGCCACAGGATTGACTTTTGTAGATGATAAATACTTTTCGACTTATATTTCTGCAGGACATCGTTGATATTTTTCACAGAAGATACTTTGGTCTAATGGATTACAAGCTAGACTTCAATACAAATAAAACCTGTAGTTTTCACTGGTTTATGTTTACTCTACAGGTTATTACTAAATACGCTGATTGATTATGCAAACGGAGTAATATAGTACATGCTGATGTGTCGAATGGCATAACGAAGTCAACTAGTGTTTAAAAATCTGAAATATTACCTTCTTTTGTATATAATTTGGTATGTATGAAATCTCTAGAAAGCAAAATTATCCCCATGAAAGTAGCCCAAAATCGGCCCGCATCGGCCCGCGCGGGTAGTAAAATTCGGCGCGCCCCGCCCCACCCCGCGGCCCGCATACAACTCTGACGTACCCTGACTGTCAGTTGTCACTTTTACATAAAAACCATACTTTTACAGTAGGTTACAACTCCGATTCCATTATTTATCACCGATTCTAGCTCAGATTTTCTGAAGGTTATTCACTTCCTCAAATGAAGTCTCTGTTAAGTTTGTACACATCTTATTAGCTTTAGCATTAGCTACATTAGTTAGTTAGCACTGACACCACGGAGTGATCAAAACCAAGTTGAGTTTATTTTAATCGAAGAATTTGTTTTGGATGTTGGTTACATATCAAAATTAGCGAAAAAAAAGTTGTTAATGCCGGTCGTCGGTGACAGTTTCTACGTCTTACCGCCTTAAGCTGGCTAAAATCAGCCTTAAAAGCCACCGCACATATTTTAGCTTGTATTTTGGTTGTTTGCGGAAAGTGGCACTGCAAGCGCCAAGCTCTAGGACTAGCTCTAGGTCGATCGCGGAAACAAAATTTGATTGCGATTAAAATTTTGGGCGAAAAACAAAAAATTTCAAAATTTCCGCAAATGAAACCCGGAATTCCGGATTTTCGAAATCTCGAGTTCCTAACGATTCTAAAACACATACATTGTTGGGGCTTACTCCAAAGGCTGATATGCTATAAACCGTCAAAGTTTGTACACACATTTTTTGGTCGTACTACTATGTTTTTAATTATTCCTGGAACCAAACATTCCAATATTCAGTCTGTCGCTTTTACGATTCTACTAGCCATGGAACAAGTGCTGATAAGTGTATAGTTTATAGTTAACGGACAACCAAATAAAAATAGTGTGAGTTTATAACCTATTTATTCCAACTGTACCCACATAACCTGGGCTTATTCTAGGGATTTTTTTCTTGGGGGGGCTCCTTGGGCCCCCCAAAAGTCCGAAGGGCAAGGAATTTGGGGGGGGGGGCGAAAATTTTTCGACAAATATGCTAAAAATGCCGCTATTTTTCTGGCATGTACTGTATAAGTTGATTTCTATTGCAAAAATAGGCAGATTTAGTGTTAAAAAAGGCAAAAAATGAGTAAAAACCTCCGACGAAGCCGGAAAATTTTTTTAAAATTTGGCCTTCTGAGCGAATTTTTCAGGGCAAAATTTGGTACCAAAAAGGGGCACCCTTTGGTTTTGGGGGGGGGAAGGTCGTTTATGGGGGATCCCCCACCCCCCTCCACTAGAAAAAGCCCAGCATAACTACCTTACATATTTCTAATTTGCTTTCCTTCTCTGCAAGCAAATGGAATGACTAAGACTTTTAGTTCCCCATTCAAACGAATATATACGACCCTTCCTTAGCAGGCTCCATATTCTATACTTGCCACATCCGCAGTGACATTTTGATTTAAACCTGTCCAGTCTGTTATATATGGAGACGCCCCCTCAGCTTAAGGACTAGAAAGGACCCCACAACGTCTATCCACGAATGTATATGCATTAAAACGTTCTCCATTCGGTCCCAGAGAATTTTCAGGCCCCCAAAACGAAAACGTATAAAGTACGCAGGCATATAACGCATATACGTACGTGTATTGTAGTTTATTCTATACAACTAATGTGTGTACTTTGGCTCCATCTTTCAATTCTACCATGTAATAATGTAGATGCTGATGCTGATAGTCAGTCGCCTAGACGATAGTAACATGAATTCATATGGTGTCCTTTTTTCCAGTGATACTTTATATACTGACAAGAAAATAGCAGTTATATAACATACGCAGATAATAATGACACAAGGTAGAACAGAATAGACTAAAAAATAAAACCGAAAAAAGATACAATTCACCGAAAAACAATTACTCAACTTGGAATCGGAAACCGCCTCTTTTCTGGAAAAAGATTGTTAGACATCATTTTACATCATTACCAACTTATATAAGTATATACATGCGTTCTCTGACATAAGGGGAACAAAACTAGCCAAGCAGCGCTACGTATATTCGGGGCAGAAAAAGTCTTGGCAATAAAAAATTCAGAGTATATACTGAAAAGTCCATCGGTGTTATCTAACGTGCGTCTGTGTGTGTAAAAACGTCATTCCAAAATAAAGTATATGGTGGTAATGTCTGCTTCGGGCTAAAACGCTAAATACTCCAAAAGGATTGAAGAAAGTTGTATACAGATAACTTGCAAACTTACAGAGCTGGTTACATAGTCTCTAAAGTAGATAGTATTGTTTCCAAGAATGTTTACGAATCCAACAAGAAGCAAATTTTAGCCGAAATTAGCTACAGCCATTTGTACAGGTATAGCACGCCGGTATCGCATACGTAATTTCAAATCTGTCAATTGGTGTAAAATTCGCCGAAACTTGGCTCTTGAACAGTGCAAGACTAACTTGCATTGACAGATGTCATAATTTCATTTCTGATAAAGAAAACCTTTCTGTTGGGCGACCGCAGACAACATTTATTATGCTTTTTCTGTAACGACTCCTGGATAAAGGAGTTAGTTTATACCAAGAGTACATAATAGATAAAAGTATGACAACAGGCGTACTTTGATCTAAAGCACAACGACAAACGCTGAGCTGGTTGGTGTTACCCCAGCACACCATAGTCCTATCGAGAGCTCGTTTGCAGTTTGCACACCCAAAGCATAGCTCTAGACCTAAAAATACAACCTCTATCCTGAACTTAGGCTCAAGGATATGACGCTGAAGACAATTTTTGCTGCGACAAGAAATAAAATCGACGGGTTTCTGTTCGAAAGCAACGCTATCATAAGAAGCTGAAGAAAGAAAACTAAATTTAGCAATCGTATACGTATATTTATACAGAACGCTAAAACGCAGCATACACGATATACATATACAGCCATACAGGCAGGATCAGTACAGCACAGTCTTAACACTATAAGAACGCATCACTATGTTATATGCAGATGAAGAATGTCCTATCAAACTAATCCCAAAGCAAAGTAAATAGGCAACAAAACTGGCACACAAAAAGACTACAACTAAACAGTGGCAGGCACATTAACATAAATTTAGACTAGATCTACGTATATGAGGACAAAAGAACCGTTAGGGCTCCCTGTTTTATTCCCATTTTAGTTGAACGGAAATTTTCTAACTTCTCAGGAGCTTGCAAATTTTTTGAAGGTTTTAAAAGATTTTGACAGATTTTTAAAACTTCCTAAAGCAACACAAAAAAGTCGCAGATCAAAAGGACCTGACAACAATAATTTACGTACTTTTGGAAGAAAAAAAATCATATTCTCGTATAGGTAAGTAAGTAAGTAATACTTATAAACCGTACAGTGGAGTATCCAGGGAGGATGGGCTCCAGAAGAAGGGCCCGACCCCTACCCCCTCCTCCCACTTTGTGTACCAAAAGGATAATTTAAACTATTTTCAAATTTGACAATTTTTGAATTTGGTCCGTGCCCCCTCCTCATAAGGTTGGACATCGTTTTCAAAATCCTGGATACAATGCTAAAGCCAAGAATATGTGGTGGTTGCGCTATCGAGTTTGTTCTCCATTCAAAAACTACGTATATATCGGTTTGCATACATATTGTCCCATCCTTGTTGAACAGTAAAACCACTGGCGCAAAAACACTTCTAGTTCTCCCACGCAAGAGAAAATGGTTGCAAAAAATTCCACCCTAAAGTATGCAAGACTTTTTTTACACAGCAAACAACAGATGTAGATGAAAACTTTTCTACAGCCACAATTTTTCAGAAACTATTATAAACTCGAAAACTGGAAATCTAGTTTCAAACTTTCCATCCCACAAAACAGGGAAGAACAGCTTATCAGTTTTCAGGTTTTTCTTACAATTTTTTCTATTTCAAAAACAATTTTCTCTTTTCATTTGCCAGCTGGCTGAAATGTTAACCGCAAATTATGCAAAGACTATTACGGGCTACATACGTATGCGTATGCATAAGCTTGCTTATGTCGTACGTAAATTAAGAACAAAAGCTTGAATAACAACTTTCCTAGCGCAATGAATTGCTTTAAAACCTCTCTGAGGCTTTTACCAAGGACACAACGTAGTCGATCTTTGTTTAGCAACACTTGGCTTTTCCCAACTGCGTACATACGTAACGAACGTATTAAAAACTTTGCAAATGACAAATTTTTGCTCAAAGACAAGACGCACTTATTTTGGATTGGGCATTTTTATCCCAGAATTAAGTTAGGTATATACTAACTGCGCGAGCTCTTATAGCAATATTAAATGAAAATTTCTTCAACTCTTAACCTGAAAACCTACGTATATATTTAGAACACCATAGTATATAGGAATATATATCTGCCATGAAAACATACGTATATAAAAATGTACATAATTCCTAACAATGACAGCATTGGTCCAAACAACGGCACTAAATACAACAACAACAACAACGACAACAGCCACAACGGCAACAAGAGCAGCAACTTAAACAGCAACGATCGAACAAATTGGACAAAAGAAACCAACTAAGCAAGTGTTCTTCTTCAGCAAAAGTAGTAAAAAACTAACCGAACCAACCATACTAATATAAACTTCGTAACCAAATTAGAGGTAAATCGAAACTAGGTAAAAAGCGTTGGCATTGTCTTAAAATTGTAAATATTGGAAGCGAAATATACCTTTTCATATTGGCTGTAAATGCAAGCTATGTCTTAGTTTGTTATTCTGTTGATTTCATGTTTTTTTAATTTTTGCGGTATGGGTCACCACTGAACAGAATGTGAAGGTTGCAAACCCAAACACAGACTAAAATGAACACCAATGTTATAAGTGTACCTCATCAATATACAACTAACTAATAAGCTATATGATAAAGTCTATACTGTACGTGTATATACAACAAATGCGCAAAACATATAACTGGTAGCTGGCTATCTCATTTTACCACGAGAGAACCACCACTTCTTATATCCCAACTTTTCCTAATTTAACGCATAAAAACGTGACAGATTAGAATAGAGCAAAGTCGGACCGGAGGACTAATCTTTGCTGATCGACGACTCTTCTTCTTTCTTCCCGGGATTCTTAGATGCATCTCAATACATATGACTGGATTGACTAAAGCCGACCCACATACCGGAGGAAACCTATCACAACCTTTGGAGGGCACTCCGAAAGGACTTCCAGTGCCGGGCCGGGGCCGAACCAGCGTTCCCTTGCAGTCTGTTTTGAGGAGCAGTGGAGCAAGAGTTGGGACAAGGTTTCTTCTAAGTCAGGGCAGTCGGGACAATTAGACGAATTGGCCAGACCTATGCTATGTCGGTAGGCTCGGAGGAGAAGGGCAATGGCTCTTCAGCGAGCTTCAACGAAGATAGAAGAAAATCATCAAATTCAGTAATAATCATTCAGTTAACATTAACTAGATTTATAAAGGGGCAAATTTCATCCCCCCGGGGGCCTAGACCACTGAATTAGAGCCACCAGTTATATGATGCTACAGTGCAAATATATACACATATATACCTAAGTAAGCTAAGGTTATGTAGAATACTGTCGCAAAGCAATAATATTATATGACTAAGCAAATGGACTATTATGAAGATACAAAGTGCAGGAATACAAGTTCAGGGTGAAAGCAGCAAATACATTATCGTAGGGTAGTAAGTACACTAGGACTTATGTCTATCAAATCAAACATGGGTCATAAGCAGGCATTACGCAGGAAGAAACGAATAACAGAAATCAGTCTCCTAACCTAAAACTTAAACCATTTCTCCTAAATTTTATAACTTCCCTACATTCCCTTCTAAAATGCTACTTTTTCTTAAGTTTAGGCTTATTTTTCCCAGAGTATCCCCGCAACCGAGTCTCATGAAACTAAATGAAAACTTGCTAAAAACGTAGCTAGCCACAGTAAAAAATTCTGCACGTCAATATCAATAAAGACACAACAATATACGTACGTAACAGTATTACTGCTTGCTATGCTCAATACAAAGCAGATAATATGTACAAAAAAACTTATAAAAGAATTAGGTAGATATAGACAGGCTACATGACATGACATGTGCAGTTGAAAGGAGGCGCCCACACACTCTGACTCGACTTGCACTGGTTATAACTATCTCTGAACAGCAAAAACAGAAAACTATCAAAGAAATTAATGAATATAGAGACAAAATAATACGAACGATTTTTATTTCTCACTCCCTGCCCCCCCCCCGGTACATACTGATTCTGGCAGCTAATTAATTTTCAATGAACAACAACAAAACACCAGGCAATACGCAACAACGTCAGTTCAGCAATATATATGGTCTACAAAAGTGGCCCAAACATTATGGGGATACTCAAGGGAAAGGTTGTGGTGGAAAGGCTCTTTACAAATGATAGGATGATCAGCCAGCCACCCTATAAACCAAACACGAAGGAGCAAATAGGGGCATTCGGAACATAAACGAGGACTGCGAAAAAAACAGAAACATGATTCCTAAATATTCGGTGGTATATAGGGATGGTTGGGAGGGGGAAGGTAACGATTGGAGTGGGGTGGTGGATGATGATCAGTACGATGATGGCCCAGATGTTGTTGTTGCTGTTGTTGTTGTTGCTGCTGCTGTTGCTGTTGTTGACGCTCAAATTCTCGGGTAAAATAGTGATGCTGATGCACCGCCCCAGCCCCCAGGGGGGAGCCAGGGTCACGTGCCGGGGAGCCACGGCGACCAAACAGGAAGCTGGTCCCTCCGCCACCCGACGAACGCTGTCGATGCTTGGAGGATGAGGAGACGCCCCCCAGCAGCCCGGAGCGACTGGGCGGCGGGGGACTGGGGGAGCCGCAGTCCCCTCCAGCCGGACCGCTCCCCAAAGGTGAGGAGGGAGAGAGGCACCCATCCACGTCCAGGGTTGTGGTCGTAGTGGTCCGAGAATTGGTGCCACCGGTGCCGCTGAAATTCAGGAGGGACACCTGAGACTGAGCGGGGGTAATGTGACCAGAAGGGGACGCTCCAGACGACGAATTAGGATGATGATGATTATGATAGTGATTACTGCTTCCACCGGCGACTGAGGAGGAGAGGAATCCATTCTGCAGATGTAGTGGCAAATTGTTGCCCTGTTTATGAGCAATATACTCCGTATAGGAGATGGTAATCTTTTCCGCCTGAAATCTAGTCAGTGTCACGGAGCAGCGAATTTCAGGCGTTATGGAGCCCTTGAAGCCTCCCTTTCGGAGTAATGAATCTATGGTCTGGATTTGATTCCAGCCTAAAACGCAGAAAGACCTTGCTAAAATAAGGTATAAGAATGGTCAAAAGTAAATGTGATACCTGGTATTTAGAGCCGTGCAGTAAAAGTAGTCTATTAGTTAACCCAGAATTGGTTACGCAAATAAATTAGGGGTGGCAAATTTGAAAGGGAATTCCACCATTCACCCTAATTTATACCCACCTCCAAAAATTAGATCACAATCATTATCTCCTATATGTACAGAACGTCGCCAGGTATATACTTGGGTTTATTTTAGGAAAAAATAAGGGGGGGGTACGCCCCCCCCCACTAGTGGGGGGAGGTCGAAAAGTGGGGGGGGGGGGAATAAAATGGGTCAAAAATGTCAAAAATGCTGTATAAATTGCCTGTTTTCCACATACACTGCTATAAGTATGCTTAAAAGTGCTCAAAAATTAAGTTTTAGCACCAAAAAAGGCGATTTTTGACCAAAACTTTCCGGCGAAGCCGGAAAAATTTTGCAAATTTTGACCAAAAATCCTAAAAATTTTGCCTTAGGGTGAGCGGGGGGGGAAGCTCAAAAAAGTGGGGGTGGGGGCCAAGTGTGTGGGGGGGGTGCTCGAGTGGGGGGGGACCCCAAAAAATGGGGGGCGCCCCCCCCTGTAAAATAAACCCATGTACATACCTTGTTCCACAGCCACTTCAGGCAAGTATGTAGCGGCCTTTTTGGCACCCTTCTCTGTATTGAATTCAATCCTAATTCCATGCATGCCAACCTGCAAACAAGACAGAATACAATACAGCAACCGCAACCCCAGCATCAAACAGTACCAAGCAGAAAATGCCTATGTATTTCTAGAATGAAAAGGAGAGATTGTTGTAACAATAGCAATCGTTGTTTTAGCTATTGAGTTTTGATACGCTAAGGTGTAACTACCACTGCAATTTGAATTCATCAGGACCACCATTAAGTCGAGGGCTACTGCACCGCGATGATCTGACCCCTCAGAAATACAAAACAAATGAATGAATGAATAACTGAACGAATGTTCACTGGTTCGAATTCACACATGATTTAGGTTTAGTAGCACCTTGGCTTATTTGATTTTGATTTTACTTAAAGCAAACAGCTCGTTCTGTGGAAAGACTGAACATTCCCATGGTAATCTGCGTACATGATTTAAGCAAGAGTGTATAATAGTAAGAGTGAGACACTCTTACACTAGCATGAACAAATCATGCTAGGTATGCTCGGTGCGTTAACTCGGGACCCCCCCCCCCGAACTTCGGGGGGGGGGGTCCCACTTTGCACTATCTACACGCTTTCATATAAACGTGTGTCTGCTCGCTGATTGGCCCATTAGCCTAAGGCTTATGGTAGGTAATTTATTAGTTATTTTAATTAATTAATTATAACTTTAATTAGGTTAATGCAATTAAAAAACTAATTCGACAACTTTGTAGCATTTTTTCTGCTCTTTCAAATGATATAAAAATTGTTTCATAATACAAAAGTTCGACGGAATGTAGTGTGCAACAATTTTTATATCATTCGAAAGAGCAGAAAAATGCTACAAAGTTGTCGAATTAGTTTTTTAATTGCATTAACCTAATTAAAGTTATAATTAATTAATTAAAATAACCAATAAATTGCCTACAGTAAGCCTTAGGCTAATGGGCCAATCAGCGAGCAGACACACGCTTATATGAAAGCGTGTAGATAGTGCAAAGTGGGACACCCCGCCCCCCGAAGTTCCGGGGGGGGGTCCCGAGTTAACGCACCGAGCATACCTTACATGATTTCAACATGATAGCTTAAGAGTGTCATACTCTTATCTATTATATATACTCTTGATTTAAGGTGGTGATTCCTTTTGAGCACATATTGTTATTTGGCGGCGTAAATCAAGATGAAATTTGACGAAACTTTCAGAAATACATTCTTTTAGCGTTCTAACACCCTCCGCGCAATCCCGATTCAAAAATTCGAGATTTCCGGTCAGGGCGGTTTTTCCCACTTTCTGACAGTTGAGTAGCAGCTATATATACAGTTATAACTATATTCATTCGAAAGATCTCGTTGAGCTTCATATTTTTGCTTTTTAAAGCAACGTTCTAGCTTTTCTCTGCCGTGAGATACAGCCGATTTTCTTGTTTTGGCATCAAAAACTTGTCATTTTTGCAGAAATCAAATAATCCATCATTTCTTGAACTATGCAAGCCGTAAAATCAAACCAAGGGCGTCGATCTGAAGGTCTCATAGGGGCAATTTATCCGACGCCTGATCGTCTTCCAACAGCTATCCCGTAGGCTGCTATCATAAAAAATGTAGTTTTTGCAAAAACACGACCAATTTTTTTCCAAAGATTGTGGAGCATTCACCACGCAAGCTGGAGGGCCGCTACTTAGGAATTGTGTCAAAAATAAAATCGCGTAAACGTTGAAATTTACACGATTTTTACCACTATTTTACAACGTTTACACGATGATAACACGTTTATTTTTTGTGGTACACTTTTTGCTACTACTTTTTATATTCCGGCCAGCAGCTGCAAAGCACTTCCCAATATAGCATTTATGAATGTACGAAAGATTGTTGCTAATGCATAAACTTTGTCTATCCCTTTCACTGAAGTTCAGACTGAAAGACTGTACCATAAAAAGCTTTATAAAAACTCTTTACAAAACAAGCCGCTTACACGACTTCAACACAAACAAAATCGTGTAATAAAATCATTTAAACGATAGATTTTCAGCACAATTTTGACACGGTTCCTTAACAGATGTGTTCTGCACAAATATACCCAGGGACGTTTTTTAGTTGATCCGATTATTGCTTTCTAGCTAAAGTAATGGGGAGCAGAAGAATCCGCGTCCGGTTGGAGATCTCCTTCTTGCTGTGGTCGATGCTGTTGGACGATTCTCCTTCCACGTGCTCCCTGGGGCGTTGACCAGCGTGCCAAATGGATTCTATTTCCCTGGGGCACCAGTTGCACAAGTGGAACTGGTGTCGATCTTTGTCGCCCAGTTAACGATGTAGCCACATAGTCATCCTTAATTTGCCCCCGAGCGAAGGGCAGCCATCTGTAGAATCAGCTGGTCAGTTCTTGGATCAGATGGCATGGCCTTAGATCAGCTTCAACTCGCTAAGACTGGTGCTGGGTTATCTGTGACTACATCTGAGTTCCGAAGATCAGCTCATATGGCTCTGACCGTGCTCCAGGAATATGAAGGAAGGAAGGAAGCTAAAGTAATCGCTTGACAAATTTGGAAAAAGTAGACAAAATACAGGTTACGCACACATTTCAGCTTATTTCTCTATAACGAAGAGCGATTTCACAATAAATAAAAAATCGCCCCCAGCTATTTGATGGAGGTATCGAATTATATAACCGATGTCTCGCGAAAAAATTTACTTGAGTCTGCAAAAAATCTGGAAAATTATACTTCTTCTAAAATGTGGTAAAGATATTTTAGAAAAACATCAGTTTCATGGTATGCATTAAAAAGAGAAAATGTCAAGCTGCATTTTGATATAAAATGGCTTCTTAACTCCAAATAATGAATGCTTAATAATGGTGCTAACTTTATGTGACCAAAGGGAATCACCACCTTAAGTAACAGTGCGAAACTACAAAGGCAACATATCTGTCCTGTGCCTTCTTGGAATTTAGAATATATACGTACTTTCAGTCCAAAACTGTGAAAGATTCGACACCCAAACGTTAGGAATTTTCTAAGCTTCGACTGAAGAAATAAGGCTCTAGCCTAATTGCTCGTCTTTCAGAATGAATAATAAAGGCATAAACATAGAACATTAAAGCTTTACTACAGATCAGAACAAAAACAGTCAACTAAAATAACGAAGGGAACACCAACAGAAAAGAGTTCAAGCGGGTTGTGGAGGTAAGGCGACTTCCACTCCCCGTTAAAATTGGAGATTTTCTAAAAAAACCAGCCTACCCGACACCTAATTTTTGAAACAACTTATAATGAATTTTTCTAATTTTGTGAGTAGGTGCGTCAGTTTTGAGCCAGGTTAACTGTGGCATCAGGACACAAAGTTGAATGCAGAAAACCTTGCAGCACTATATAATGCAATCTGCAAAAAAATCTACCCAAGCCGCAAAAAAGACCTACGTAAATCGAAGACTCGCATAAATACCGTGACAGCGAACATTAAAAGAGAATAAAGTTAACAAAAACAGATATCAACAGAACACTGCACAGACCTCCCAATCCAAATAAGTTTCAGCCAATTCGAAGTCCATGAGCAATGAGACGGAGCAGTGTAGTTTAGTGAATTCATCCGGACTGATAGGATCAAACCGGCTATCTTTACAGGCGCTAAATAAAAAATAAAAATAACTAAGAATAATAAAACACAAATTATGAAGTTTAAAGAAATAAACATAAACAACATATACAATATAAAATAAAATACGTAACCTTAACTGTTGTGGACTTGAGGTTGTGTTCAGAAAAATTCATGTTACTTTACTTACTCGTCGCCAACATTTGTAAATTTAATGTAGCTAGGGGAAGCAGCCTTCCTCCTCGAAAATTTTTCACAAGGATAATTGTATTACAACTGTGCAACAAAGTTTGATAAGTCATACGTATAATGAAGGAGTCGCGAATATACGTATATTGTATATATATATATATATATATATATATATATATATTTTTTTTTTTTTTTTTTTTTTTATTTTTATTTTTTTTATATATATATATATATATATATATATATATTTATATATATATATATATATATATATATATATATATATATATATATATACAAAATTCAGCCCTCGTTGAAAATTAATGCACTAATCGCCAGTGGGCGCAGTGTACGTTGTTTATTTCAGTCTCACTTGTGCAGCACGAAGATACACACCACACCAATGCTGTTAGTGGATCCGTTACTACACAGTTCAGTGTTCCAAATACGTATCGCTAGAATGAGAAACTGAAACGTCTTTCTGAGGAAGTGTTAGTACAAATGAAAGAATTCACTTCCCTATTCAAGTGTAGCCGACGCCCTCTTAGCCTCTATCAAAGCTGTACATAAAGATAAGACAAGGCGCAGGGTAGGGTTATCCCTTTTCACGCAGTATGTACGTACCTACTCCCTCCCAGTTCCTACAAGGAAAAGACCCAACCCAAGCTCTCTCTAGGATATCTACCATCACGGCCTTCCTAGCGGCGAACCTTCCTAGCAGCCACAACCCTAAAGTCTCTAGCCCAGATAAGATATGAAGAAAGACAAAAACAAAAAGCTCTCACAATACATACATATATACATATATAATGCACATATATACGTATACGTTCGTAATTCACACACACACACATATATATATATATGTATAAAGAACACGTCCGCCATTTCATAAGACCACATTACGTATACTTGTAACATGGCTCAGTGTAACAGACCCATGCAACAAAAGCGTGCGTGCGTTGAATTATACGCTACACCGTGCTGTACAATTGTACTGCACGATACGTCTTCGCTGCACTCGTGTCGGAGTTAGTATGCAGCGAGGCTGCTGACAGCCAGTAGAACTGACTGCACTGATCAAGAATTTCTTCCACTTATATATATGCTTTCCGCCAACACAAATATGCAAATTAGGTTGGATAACATAAACGAATTAAATTTCAGAAAACGTGTCAGGCTTACGTACGGTGCACTTCAGCGAGATCGCAACTGAGACCATGGTATCAGGGGCGTATCCGGGATTTTGAAAAGGGTAGGGGTCCGACCCAGCAAAAATGGCCAAATTAGCACAAAAAATAGCTAAAAATTTTAAAAATTTTCAAAAAGGGGGGTCCGAACTTCACCCCCTGAGCCAACCGGATACGCCCATGCATGGAACCGAGACCGAGGTTAATCAAGTCTAGGCTTATGGGCGAGTCCGAGTGAATCGCATAATGTTCTTGAAGAAAATTCAACACAAATGTAGATATGGTTTCCGCTTAATAGTGTACTGATCTGAAATTATATATATATTGCTGAATTTCAATTTTTCCAAAAGGTTTTTGTCTCGGTACGACTTTTTGGTGAACGAGACCTAATCTACCTACAGAGATTTTCCATTCACGTTCTTGGTTCTAGGAAGGAGTTTTGAACACGCGTTATTTTAGGGGTGAGGGAGGGGGTGGGTGGGCGTCCCACTTTTCGGCAATTCCCCATCCACTGTTTTGACGGTCGCCCAAAAGTGTAGAAAAATTAAGTTGTCGCGAACAAACTGTCAAAATTTTCTGAAATTTTTAGCTAATTTAAGGACTTATAAGCTCATTAAGCTTAAAAACAGAGCCTTTTGTGTTTTTACCTTAAAAATGCAAATTTTTCATTAAAAACTTACCTGTATATATTTATATTTTGGGTTTGCCGCCCTTTGTCACTCCTCCCCCCAAAACTGCCAGCATATCTAAGTAGAACTACGTATAACCAATAGAATTAACCCATATTATAGGGGTCGCTCTCGCGCCCCCCCTATACTATATAGTTGTGTGTATGTAATAACAACCCAGCCCTCCCTAGGAAAAATTCCAATTTTGAAGTTTTAAACCTTCTTAGCTTTCTTTCAGTCTCAAGACATGGTACATTTTTATATATATATATATATATACATGCGTAGGTATTGGATAGCTATATACGTACCTTATACATAAAATACAATATATATGGGTTCAATTCAGAGCTTAGTCAGTCAATCATTTCAGTCAGAAATGAAAAAACCCAGAAAACACAATCTATTCTACATACACACGAATAAGCATGTTTCTTCTCACCGAATATATTCGTTTCGTGGTATATATATATAGATAGATATATATATATATATATACGTAAATATATATATAAACGTATCTAGCCACAAATACACGTCCATCCACGTATACTTGGTTTATTCACCTATATACATGTACGCACCTCACCCCATATATATATACGTATATATATACATACTTTTTAATTCTTTACGAGGAAGACAATGCAGTGAAGAAACAGGAACTAAACTTCTACACCATCAGAGCTATATACAGGCTAACGAAATAAGCATTGCCCACGAATCAGTCACACGTTATGGTCTGCCTTATTTTTACTGGGGAGGGGGCGGTGGGGGCCCCACAAAAGCCCTCCATAACACAAAAAATTGCCAAATTTCACCATTTTTACCCTAAATTTTCAAAAATTTTAACGAAGTTTTCGCTAGTTTAGCGTAAAAACACCTAAAATTAGTCATTTGTTAGCGATTTTTTGGCAGTTCTTACACAAAAAACGTAAACATTTGCAAATTTTTCAAAAAATATGGTCTCATTTTTGGTGAGCCCCCCCATCGTAGGGGTATATAGGCAACTTTAAGCCCACCCCCCAGATCACCCCCATAAATTTTGGCCTAAAAATAAGCCAGATGGTTATGGATATATGTACTCACTGGATTTTAGGAGAAAAAGTGGAGAGAAAGTGGGGAAGGTCCAGGAGAACAAGCTTCAAAAAAGTGCAGAGGGGGAAAGGTGTAGGGGCTGGGGCACTAATGGAGGTATACGCACGCATATATATTTCCCAAATTGGAGGAACAGAAATGGTGCAAAAAACGCTGAAGACTGCAGTAAAATGAGCATTACTACATGCATATGTCGTGGTCTTTTTGCTAAATTGGTCATTTCACGAAAATACAAACAATTTTGGTCTTTTCACGAAATGCCGGTCACATTAAAAACTTAGTTTAAACTATGGTCATTTCGTAGCAGAGCAGGCCCCATAAATTTTGCATCATAAATGAATCAGCTTTCCTAAATAATGTTATGATATGATTTGACTTATTTCGCAGAAAGCCCAACACGCTTGGTCTTTTCGTGAAAAGACAGGGCTGTTAGCAGAAATGGCTATACGTAGTTTAAACTAATTTCTCAAAGTGACTGGGCACTTCGGGAAAATACCGAAATTGTTGGTCTTTCAAGAAAAGACCAATGTTGCAAAAAGACCACGACATATATACCACAATAGCTAAGAAGGACTTAAAAATCAGTGATATATATATATATAGTACGAAAATATATACACGATTTTAGGAAAAAACATTGGAAGTCGATGTTGAGGTTCCATGTCGAAGGACTGATCCACAACAAACTCTAAAAAGCCAGGCAATTTTGAGAACTATTTGCGTTTCTCCACGCAAAAAACACCAAAATAGCTGTTTTGTACCCCCCTCCCCAGAAACATTGCTACAAACGCCCTGATTGATGAAGAAGCTACTTCGATCCCCTCTCTCCGACCCTCACAAAGATTTGGCCTAAAAATATGCCAGAGCTGGTAACCAAAAAGAAGGCTGACTGACAATTGAGACGGCGAACCGGCAGGCACCTCCAGTTCTACGTTATGAAGACGAAGAAGTCGATATTAGCTCACTATGTACGTATTCTTTCTATCCATTTGGTTCAATTCTATAGAACAAACAGCATGAAACATAAACTATATGTCCAAGCAAAAATAGTTCATGTATTAATTCTGTACGTACGTATAGGCGAATCGCGCATAAGATCCCAAAGAAGGTTTAAGACGATGTTTTTGTCCCAGGAAGGAAGGAAGGGCCTTTATCCTCCCCCACGGACGGAATCAAGGAGATCTTAGACGAGATGATGAACATATAGCATTAATATAAGTATATAATACATGCGTGTGTGTGTTCACGGAACCACGTATATATTATATATACGTACGTACTATGTATATACGTATATACATACGTATGTATTAGGTATATACATAACAAAAATACAAAGCCATTAATCGTATATATACGTACGTACAAAACCGTCATACAAATTATTTTGTCAGCGTTCAGGATAAGCAGTTTCATTCATTCATGCAATATCTTGCTCAATGGAAAAATCCTTTAACGAAACTTTTGCTGAAACTGAAAAACTGAATAGAAAATTGAGATGTGATATAATATATAAGAGGGGGAACTGAACTACGTTATCAGCACCTATAGCTAGCAGCAGTTCACAGAAAAAAGAAATATATGTATAAAGGGGAGGGGGAGCTCTAAATGGTACGTTCCCAATTTTCTTCGTAGATTTGAAGGTAACTATCCAAGGAAAGCTTTCCATACAAAGACTATATGCAAGCATCTATATATATATATACGTATATACATACGTACAGCATCCATATACCCACCGATATTATATACATACATGGAGAATATATATAGTTGCACACACACACACATATATATATATACACACATATACATATATATTCTCTAAAAATCCTCAACTAGATATACTTTTCTCTGATCATGCAGTTAAAGTTATATATTCATTGAAAGTGAGATCACAAAGGCATCAGAGCTCAGGAATCAGTATATCGAAAAATTAGTACATCGAGCACAATACTGAGCAGATAGTGAAGGGTAAGCGGAAATAAATACCTCAAGAATTGTGTAAATGCCGCAAAATTAATGCTCATCAAATCTGTCAACAGAAACATCGTTAAAACCGTTTCTGTACTCCAGCACTAAGTAACAACCAATACACTCATCTCTTGCAAGCACGTGAAAATGGAAATCGTTTACTTTCTTTATTTTGGTAGGCTATACAAGGCTATACCCCGAAGGACGAAAAAAAATCCCTAGAATAAGCCCAGGACCACCGGAGGAACCTTTCACCCTCCACTATAAAGGGTGCTAGCCGCTAGGAGTACTAGGCAGGGTGTGCTTTGGGGTGCAAAAGAGATACTACGCTGCTATATAATGTGTAGGGTAATTTTTTAATTTTTCAAATGAGGCAGAACACATTGGGCACCTGGGAAGAAAAGGACATTTGTGTTGCAACCAACATGCAATCACTGGTTGCATTACTCAAAAAATCCGGTATATATGCTTCCATCAACCACTTGACTATACCAACCTGAAATTTATATGGTGATTATACTCTAGCAAGCTATTCAAGAAAGCAAGCAGCAGTATCTGGACGCAACAGTATTTGGAAGTCACAGCGGGTACAGTTTGGAGAAGGGAATCTGGATAGGGCAAGGGCAAACACAGATGGCACCAGCTAGATGGTGAGAAAGCTGGAGGAGAAAAAGGAAAAGGAGGTATGTAATCACATAATGAACCCAGGGCAGTTCCCACAAAACCAGAATTACGAAAAATTATTAGAAAAACAGAACAGCTCGCTTTTTCCTACAGGGGGGGTAGGCTCCCCCCGAACCCAAAAGTGGCCCGGAATAACAGCATTACGAGATTACATAAATTTTTAACCTTTTAAGGTGTGTATCATAGGGGTCGCGGCAGCGACCCCTATAATATGTGTAGCCGTACGTAGCAATAGAACGACATTTTCTATCATGAAATTGCATAAATATAAACAATGTAAAACGTTTTCGGAAGCGTACGTAATACGAATATACTTTTCTTCTTTAAAGACCAACTTTCGCTGCCAGTGTTAGGCAGCAATGTAAATCATACGATATGTTTACGTTAGCAGTCAACTGCTTCTAATACCACTAGCTAACAGTGTAAATCATACGATATGTCTAAATCTAAACAGTTATTATATGCCTTGTGTTTGCAGGCAGCACAACAGCTGCTACAGCTAGGACGAAATATACACGATATATAAGCGCAGAACTGCAGACGCTATTGCATTGCATATAACGTATATACGTAAAACGTCCAGCTATATATCTATACACTTACGTAACCATGCATGCAGTGGAAATAGGTGTCGACAGAGAAGCGAAGCTCGCATATAAGAAATTATATATTCAAAATTAAAAAGTCAAGAACTTTCTGGAATTGCATATATTTCTGCAATGCTTCATATAAGGCTAAATTAAGCAAAAGTCTGAATAAACTGCTGAGGTTTGCGGGGTAAAGTTTCTGGTTTTGTGGGGTAAAATTGGGAAGTTTGGAGCTATAAAAGAAAGGCCCAGATATAGAGTAGGGGTCAATTGGAAGTAACAGTTTACGTGCTCGTGGTGTGTAGTACTAAGTGGCCAGCTTTAGGGGCCAAGGGTTTGTAAGGCTCGAGTTTAGAAGCCTTTCTGTAGTAAGCTTTTTACCTGTTGATTTAGAGTACTAGACGGCACACTGTGCTGTTGAAAGGCCAGTGTTAAATGACCACACTGAGCTGTTGAAAAGCCAGTGCTAAAGAGTGTCACAAGAGAGTTGCCTGATAGGCTGAAGGCTAGACTGGGTGTTCGAAACCCCATAGAGTTACAAGTGACAGTACGTATATGCTTTGCGTCTTGTTGTACCATAGCGGTAGTTTGACCTGTTAGTAAAGAGTGGCACTTGTGGGGAACTGTTCTGGTAGAGTAGCTTTATAGTTCTAGTAGGTAGGTTAAGGATCGTTAGGCTCTCCCTGGTAATCGGCCGCTTAGGACAGCCGGTTACATATGTGTGAAAAGTGGCTGGAGACAGTGTAAAATAAGCTGCGCAGAAGCTGCGCAAAATCCTGCGCAGATTTCATGCGCAAATTGTAGAGCACATCGAGTTTAGTATGTCTGTGAAGTTTCAGCCCCGTATCACTTACCGTTAAAAAGTTGCGCCCCGGACCGGTTATGGCGGCGATGTTTTTTTCCGGTTTCTCCTATTTGATGGTTGTATTGTACATAATGTTCGCCGCTTTCACGTGATCTGCAGCGGAGGGCCAACCTAAAGGGCTATGGGGTCTAGTAGTACCCTCTAAAGAATTTAAGAATCACAACTTTTTTGCGCCGCAGCTGCGCCACAGCGCCGCAGTGGCGCCTCAAAGTCGGCTCATAGCGAAAAGTGACCATTTTTGTGGTCGTCGCTCAGGTCGAACGTTACGAGCTGGACCTGATTTCTTTTTATATTCAGAAATTACATATATTGAACTAACTAACGGTCCAGGTTGCGTTTCTCTATCACTTCCCTAGCGACCACAGTGGCCCGTCAACAATGGCGAAAATTCGAAAAATGAAAAATCGAAATTTCTCGCTATCTATTCAACTTTGAAAGCTCAAATCTTCCATACAATGGTTTTCTGGCACGGGGAATCGATTCCCGCAGTCAGTTTTACCGTCAGACCCACCCATCTTGCTGGGCTGGTTCCACTTTGCCGTCGGGAGGGTCAAGTCGGAAACCGCTTCCTGGAGGTCCATAGTAGGCTCGACCTGGCCTCTCAAAACTTTGTGTATAGGTGTTTTCTGTTGCGCCCAGCTCATTCCCGGCATCGTTTTTGCCGTCCGACGTACCTATTTTGCTGGGCTGGTTCCACTTTGCCGTCGGGAGGGTCAAATCGAAAACCACTTCCTGGAGGTCCATAGTAGGCTCTACCTGGCCTCTCAAAACTTTGTCTACAGGGGTTTTCTGGTGTGCCCAGCTCATTCCCGGTATCCGTTTTGCCGTCCGACGTGCATATATTGCTGGACTGGTTCTACTCTGCCGTTTGACGGGTCAGTCGGGTGGGAGGGTCAAATGGTCGAAAATAAAGTTTTTCAAAAGTGGTCAAATTTGGTATCAAATGAAAGCCCTAACTGAGCTGAGCAACTTTTGTCATAGAACTGCGTACCCAAAGTGGCTGTAGAGTGCTGTGGTGGGGTGGGGTGGGGTGGGGACTTAGGCGATTTTGGGTCAAAAATGAAATTTTTCAAAAGTGGTCAAATTTGGTACCAAATAAAAGCCCTAACTGAGCTGAGCATCTTTTATCATAGAACTGCATGCTCAAAGTGGCTGTAGAGTGCTGTGGTAGGGTGGGGTGGGGACTTAGGCGATTTTGGGTCAAAAATGAAATTTTTCAAAAGTGGTCAAATTTGGTACCAAATAAAAGCCCTAAGCGAGCTGAGCAACTTTTGTCATAGAACTGCATGCTCAAAGTGGCTGTAGAGTGCTGTGGTGGGGTGGGGTGGGGACTTAGGCGATTTTGGGTCAAAACTAAAATTTTTCAAAAGTGGTAAAATTTGATATCAAATGAAAGCCCTATGTGAGCTGAGCAACTTTTGTCATAGAACTGCGTACCCAAAGTGGCTGTAGAGTACTGTGGTGGGGTGGGGTGGGAACTTAGGCGATTTTGGGTCAAAAATAAAATTTTTCAAATGTGGTAAAATTTGGTATCAAATGAAAGCCCTAAATGAGCTGAGCAACTTTTGCGGTGTCGGATTTATGCCTTTCACCGGAATTTAAAGGATAGACATAGGCCCAACACACATATTATCCCCTTTTGTGCGGAGCATTTTTGTTACTTGTATATATATATTATAGCTATAGCTAGCTATATTATATATAGCTAATAACTTTTTAGCCATTTGAAGCTCAAATTTACGTTAAAAATTGACCAATTTGTAGCGCAGCAGCAACAAAACAGCTATTTTTAAGCATTTAGTCGAAAAACCTAAACCCCTCCCACAAAACTTGGTGTGTGTCCGTCCCCGCCAGACTTCCCCCACCCCAAAAAGATAAAAGCCAGCTATAGGCAGGTATACACCTTACCTAGTGATTGCATATTCCCTGAGTCCCTGATGAAGGCTTGTGAGGTTAAAAGTTCCAATGCATCCTCGCAGCTTACGATCCTTACCAATCTTCCACGTTACAAACAAGGGGCTAAAACAAACAAAAAATTCATTCAAATAGAGTAACAAACCAGAAGGTCTTTCAAATTCTGGCTGAAATTGTGTTGAGTCTTGCTTTACCTCCTCTTGTGACAGCTAAATCTAGCTAACCGTGCGGCATTATTCATATTCCGTCCATTTAGTGTTATGAGATGAAAACACGCATAAGGTAGGCATGATATAGAAGCGAATGCATCTTCTTTAAAGATTTTCATTAACATAATTATTATGTAATAGGCATCGGCTAACAAATGAACGTTCACTTACGTACTTACGAACTTCAATTCTACCTACATCCGTTATTTATATACGTATATATATATACTCATATTATGCGCACGTGAATAGTCGTTAACATAAATTTGGCCCATAGCTTTTATTCATTAGTCAAGGTATATGTATATACAAGGCAAAATCAACCAGTGATCTTGGCAAAATTACTTTCACTTCCTGACAAAACTAATCTTCACTAGAAAGGAGGGATCCCTCCAGAACGAAAATGTAAACAGCATGACTAAGCTGGGGTTTTTTATTGGGGAGACGGGGGGGGCACTTTTTTGCCCCCCCCACTCGAGCTCTTCACCCCACTTTTTTGGGGTTCCCCCCACCCGAAGGCGTCTAGAAATTGCCAAATTTTTAGGATTTTTGGTGCTAAAACTTAATTTTTGAGCACTTTTAAGCTTAGTTATAGCAGTATATGTGGAAAACAGACTAATCGTATTTATACTGTAGTTTTAGGATTTTTAGCACATTTTATTCCTCCACTTTTGGACCTCCAACCACTGATTTTTGCCAAGAAAAACCCCAGTTACCTGTGAATGTTTGAGGGGGGGGGTGGTGACGTCTAAACTTTTGCCCAAACATCTTGATTTGATTCATTTTTGGCGCAAATATAAAGCATGTGTGTCGGCAAAAAGTATTGCAAGCTTAACAAAAAAAATCACCCGAAATTTTAACAAAAAAAATCACCCCACCCTGACTCACAGGAAAGTCGCAGAGACCCAATTTTTTGCATGGTGATAGCCACACATCTCGACATTACAGCCTGTGAGTTTGAGCCCCTACGCCCTCTCCATGCGTTCAGGGCAGACCTTTAAGTGAGGGTACCCAAAAGTGACCTCAAAAACGTTCATGACCGAAGTTCGAATTTCGGCCGCTATTTACTATGGGAAAACCCTAGGCAACCCATATTGTACATGTGACATGTCCTGACTGTGGGCTATCGATACATATATAGAAGTTCCCAGTCGGACCTCTGAGCCGTCCTGGGGTGGGTGATTTTTTTTGTTAAAATTTTAACAAATAAAAAATCATTTTTATGTTTCGTTACTGAAGTCAGAACAGCAGCTAGAGCAAAACTAACGTCAAATTCGAGCTCAGCGACCTCGAAAACCCTTATATACGTTGTTTTTGAGGTTGCCTGACACTTCTGGGAGTCCAACCTGGTAACCAGCCGGGTCTGGACCGTCCGACGGTAAACGTGATCCCAGAAGTCAGTATCAGCCCATAGGTACCTAAAAACTAATGCCAGATTTGAATTCAGCGCCCTCGAAAACCCCCTAGGACATGTTTATAGCCACTTAGAACTGTCCAGTTGGTACCTGGAGGCAGGGGCGCACCCAGGATTTTGAAAAGGGGGGGGGGTCGAGCCGGAAAAAATTTTTAATATGGGTATAAAGGCGTCTGCGCGGCCCTCTGGAGACAGTGTTGGCCTGGTGCCAGCTAATTAGAGGTCCGGGAGGGATAAAAATGTTACCATCGTAAAGTACTCGAGTAGTACTACAAGTACCACCATACTTTTGGGTAAAATTCGGAACTTCGAAATTTTGTACTAGGCGAGAGTTACCGTGCGGTTGTTTTTTTTCTCGGTTAATAACGCTTATTGGAAGTGCATTTTCTAGCGAAGTGTTGGAACGATGTGGGCATTTTGGTCCAATGCTACTATGATATGTTGGTAGACAGTATCCCCCCATGCTACCAAACGAAGGTCATTTTGGCACCCGGCCAACTTTGGCTCTGTGCCAAGGCCCCAAAGTCGAACTTTCGCTATTTTGGCACTTCGGTTGAAATCAAATTTTTTTCACAGGCTAGCAGCTAGATCGGTTTGGTTTATTTTATTTGAATATTTCGGACTATGCGCACAAAGTAACGAGGGGGATTTTTTAATTTCGCTCTGTAGCTGTCAGGAGGTGAGCCCACGCTTTGCATTTTTTTGGCCTGTTTGGGCGAAAAGTTTCTAAGTCCCACTTTTACTTGAAATGGCCTAAAAGTCACTAAAAATGGCGTTTTTCGGCCTTGGGGTGGTACCCATATATAGTAAATCGGGGTCGCTGAACACGATGAGCATAGTGCCGAGATCGGTGGATGTGACCCCTGACCCACAGCGCCCACCCACAGTGGGTCCGGTGTAGGTCAAAAATGAAAGTCTTCAAAAGTGGTCAAGTCTGGTATCAAATTAAAGCCCTTGGCGAGGCGATCAACTTTTGTCACTATACCACCCCCAAAAAATGGCCCCACCGACCTGTGGGTGGGTGCCCCACCCACAGTGGGTCCGGTGTGGGTCAAAAATGAAAGTCTTCAAAAGTGGTCAAGTTTGGTATCAAATGAAAGCCCTTGGCGAGGCGATCAACTTTTGTCATTACACCACCCCCAAAAAGTGGCCCCACCGACCTGTGGGTGGGTGCCCCACCCACAGTGGGTCCGGTGTGGGTCAAAATGAAAGTCTTCAAAAGTGGTCAAGTTTGGTATCAAATGAAAGCCCTTGGCGAGGCGATCAACTTTTGTCACTATACCACCCCCAAAAAATGACCCCACCGACCTGTGGGTGGGTGCCCCACCCACAGTGGGTCCGGTGTGGGTCAAAAATGAAAGTCTTCAAAAGTGGTCAAGTCTGGTATCAAATTAAAGCCCTTGGCGAGGCGATCAACTTTTGTCACTATACCACCCCCAAAAAATGGCCCCACCGACCTGTTGGCCATGGCTGGCCAGATCTAGTTAAACTGGTTCAAAGTTGAACCAGTTCCTGGTTCATGCTGCTGGAGATATAGCTGGATGGCTGAAAGCTTGTATACAAATGACTATGGCATTTTTTAAAGCTCCTTGTATCAGTAAGCACACTACTGGAAAGGGAACCTTTAAAACGACAGAAGGACAAGTAATTAAAATGCTCCTCCGGAGCATGAAAAAGGAATATGGGCGGTGGTGAGGTTCTAAAATCAAGAGAGGACTAGTCTTAAAAATGCTTAATATGGGGCTAGGTTCAAAAAAAGAAGAGGACTAGGTTGTGGGCGAATTAATATGGGCACAGCTTCGCCGAGCAACCCATATTCGCGGGCTTTCACGCTTCGCCATGGCGATTTTCATATACAAAGCGATTAATGTCAGTCAATAACAACAATTCCAGCAGTTCAACAATCGCTGCAAGTTGCTTGATAAAAAGTTAGATTAGCTAGGTATATATATATATATATACGTAAACTATATATATAGTAATTTGGTTGTGCTGGACTACGGCAAGCAACGAGAAAAAACCAAGGCTATGTTTGTAAAGCTAGCGGTTCAATGGAAATAGAAGATCGTCGGAACTCGGAGAGTCCTGAAATTATCGTTGAAATATAGACTTTTCTTGTAAATGGTTAAAATGCACAATAAATATTAAGAGTTTGTTGAAAGAAATGTTTGCTTCCATTAAAACTCGTTAATCAGAGTTGTATATGTTATTTACGCGCCGTAACTAAATCTGAACACTGGTATACGTTTGTGTATGTGTATAACTTTTTCAGTCCGCGAATATGGGTTGCTCGGCGAAGCTGTGCCCATATTAATTCGCCCACAACCTAGTCCTCTTCTTTTTTTGAACCTAGCCCCATATTAAGCATTTTTAAGACTAGTCCTCTTGATTTTACAACCTCACCACCACCCATATTACTTTTTCATGCTCCGGAGGAGCATTTTAATTACTTGGTGGAGGGTCCGGACGGGTCCGGCAGGGGTCACGTGACCGTGGGTCATACCTCAGCAACATACGAAGTTCTGAGTTTCTCTGCCAAAATGCCTGGAAATAGGTTATAATCCCTCACAAACACGAAAAAACAACGTTTTAGCCTTTAAAACGGCACTTTAGAGCCACCAGACTTCCTACTGGACGCTGTCGGGGGCCATCAGTGACCACTAAGACTTCGGCGGGGTCAGTTGCCTTAGTTGGAGCACTAGGTTAGCGGTTTGGGGTTCTCTACGTTATTTAGTCCGCTCTATCCAAAACTGATGAGAAAAAGTAGCTAGCTGCTCTCTGGGATCCGATCCGCCACTGATTTTTTTTGTTAAACCTTTAACAAAAAAATCACACATTTTCGTCTACTGCTACTTACTGGTAGGTCGTAGAGCAATAAAACTGGGGTGGTTTTAAAGCTTAGCCCAAGACCTATCCATGGATCCTCAAAGTAATTGATTTGGTTTAGTTTTGCGAAAGTTCCAGCCAAAAAACCGAATTTTGATTTTTTGTTAAGCTTGCTTGCTTTTTTGTCTGTCTTTTAAAATAAACAACATATATACGTATACAAGAACCAAAAATGCTCCTTCGTCGCATGTAAAATACATATGAGTACTCTCAGGCAGGTTGTACAAACACGGAAACTAGCCTGTAAAATGCATATGAGTGGCGTTGAGGTTGTAAATTAAGGAAAACAAGTTGCAACGGCTTAACATATGAGCCTGTCCTACAACGAGGCTCATATTGGCGTATAATTTGTCAATATTTGACCTTCATATAAATAGCACGTAAAGCTTTTCATTACAAAATTGTCCTTCACACATCTTGTCGCTAAGACATTATACTGTGCATACGCATTATACAGCATGCCACTTTGCCCTCTGACTCAGAGCCATGTGGGGAAAGCATTACGTATGTGAGAGTAGTGTGTCATAGTGTTCCGAGAATACAGTAGGTGTACTATAGTGCTTCCGGAAATAGTAGGTGCCATGGTGTTTCGGGAAACATCCGCTTGCATGTACAGTTAAACTTGAGGTGTCGCAGTTCACTTCGTTCTGTCCATTTCTTTCAAGCCACAATGTTAACATGTTATGTCTATTCATTCGTTTTTTCTTTAATACGATGACCTGATGATCTTTAAGAAGGCTGCACTGTGACGCCAATATGAGCCTCGTTGTAGGACAGGCTCATATGTTAAGCCGTTGCAACTTGTTTTCCTTAATTTACAACCTCAACGCCACTCATATGCATTTTACAGGCTAGTTTCCGTGTTTGTACAACCTGCCTGAGAGTACTCATATGTATTTTACATGCGACGAAGGAGCATTTTTGGTTCTTGTTTTCCATTCTTTTACATATGTATGCGCAAAAAAGAACCAACATAATATATTTCCGGACACCATGCGCAAGCAGATACTATTTTGACCACTTTTGGAAAATTCATTTTTGACCGAAAATCGCCTAAGTGCCCACCCCACCCCACCACAGCACGCTACAGCCACTTTGAGCATGCAATTCTATGACAAAAGTTGCTCAGCTCACTTAGGGCTTTCATTTGGTACCAAATTTGACCACTTTTGAAAAATTTCATTTTGGACCACCTGACCCCTTACCGACCTGACCCCTAAGACGTTCAAGTGGAGCCAACCCAGCAAAATGGGTGCGTTGTACAGCAAAACGGACACCGGAAATGAGCTGGGCGCACCAGAAAACCCCTAAAGAGAAAGTCTCGAGAGGCCAAGTAGAGCCTAGTATGGGCCTCCAGGTAGCGGTTGCCGACATGACCCTCCAGACGGCAAAGTGGAACCAGCCCAGCAACCTGGGTCAGTCGGGCAGCAAAATTGATAGCTGGAATCGATTCTCCGTCCGCAAAAACCTTTGTATGCAAGATTTGAGCCTTCCAGGTCGCAAACTAAGCGAAAAAATCAAGTTCAAAGTTGGACCCAAAATTCACCAACTTTGGCAGGCCAGTACCCAAAAATTACGCTCAGGGCCGGAAAATCATATAGCAATTGAACGACCCTGATATGTGTCCTATTCAGCCATATAGGCAGTATTGCCCCATATATAGCGCAGTCTGACTTATTACGGCGCCTTTGAAGCATACTTTTTGGCCATTTTAGCGTTTTGGCCGACTTTGGCGCCCCATAAAACATTTTCCGGCTCTGGGAGGCATAAAAACTAGCCTATCGTACTGCGTCTGCTTCACTAATACTTTGACCATCTAGAACATAGTCATAATTTAGATTTTGATATCCAATATGCATAACAAAACACTTGATACAGTTACATTCATTTGCCATTGGCGTGTCCACGCTTCTAAAGAATTTAAGTCTAATTGTAACAGATTTGCATCTTCAACCGAATTTACAATTTTGGAGATTTTTGCATCATCTGCAAACAAACGAGTTTCAGCTAGAATATTTTCCGGCAGATCATTGATATAAATGAGAAACAAAAAAGGCCCAAGAACAGATCCCTGTGGTACACCACTGCTAACCGCAGCCCAATTAGACTTAGTTGTACCCAATTTTACTCTTTGAAATCTGTTCGTCAAAAAAGCCTTTATCCAAGCTAGCACCTTCCCACGTATTCCAAAAAGCTTCTAATTTCTTCAACAACTTCGTATGCGAAACAGTATCAAAAGCACGCATCAAATCAATATAAATTACATCGATACAATCACCATTATCCCAAGATTCGAACCAACTTTGTATGCAGTCAAGCAACTGCGTTAAAGTAGACTTTCTCTTTACAAAGCCATGTTGGCACTTGCTGATTAAGTCTGAGCAATTCACATGATTGACCAGAAGGGGCTTTAAAACTCTTTCTTGTATTCGACAACAAACAGCTGTTAAACTGACCGGACGATAATTTTTTGGATTCTTTGAATCACCCTTTTTAAAAATGGGGCAAACGTCTGCCTTCAACCAATCCGAGGGCAGTTGACCAGTTTCCATGGATACCTTAAAGATTTTGCAAAGCGGTGAAGCTAAAGAAAAGGCTAGTTTTTTAAAAAGAATGCTTGGAAATCCATCAAGACCTGCAGATAATTTCGGCTCTAGGTTTTTCATTACGTTATAAACATCAAGCTCATCAAAGAAACAATCTGCTAATACACTGTCATCGGCTACTAAATCCGGCAATACAGGCATTATGCCATTATCATTAGTAAATACAGACACAAACACTTCATTAAGCAAATCACACTTCTCGATATCATCAGTAACAACATCACCTAAATTATTAACTAAGGAACCAATACTGGAATCATTTGGATTAATACGTTTTTTGGCGTAAGAGTAAAATTTTTTCATACATGACTTTTCTGCTAAACCGCTTTCATACAGTCTTCTATCTGTAGCGACTGCACGTTTAACTTTGATTACTAAATCGTGATGGAGTTTTCTATTATATGCCGTTTTAGCTTTCTTATATCTTTTCCATGTCCGTTTCTTTTGTGCAATCAAATCCAGAGTTGTAGACGAGAGTCGAATACAGGAATTTCGTTTTCTACAGTTAAACTTTGGAACATAATGGGTAATCGCAAAATTTAGACAATTCTTAAATTCCGTCCAGTATTGATCAACAGTAATACATTCCATAAACAGCACGTTCCAGTCAACAGTGTCAAAAAACACAGACATACTATCATAATCAGCCCTTAGAAAATCTCTGTTATGCCCAAATTCTGAACGTTGTTTTGAAAGGTTAAAGTTTGGAATGAAATGTATAATACCATGCTTGCTTGAATCTAAAGGTTCATCTACAGAAATATTGGACACACTGAATTCGGTTTGACCAAAAACCAAGTCAAGCGTATTGAACGGTGAAATAAAATGAGTTGGCTCTTTTACAAATTGAACAAATCCGTTTTCCGTAAAAAAATCAAGAAAACTTTGAGATCTTTCACAACCACCAGCAAATGGCACTTGCCAATCAATTTTTGGTTGATTGAAATCACCAACTACAAAACAATTTTGGCAATCTTTTTTAGCGTCAAGTATATTTTGAAAAATCGCATCTAAATCTGACACTCCAGGAGTGGGTGAATGATAAACCACCCCTACCCTGTTACGCCTCCCGTCCGATCCAAAAATATCTATCCACAACGCCTCACATCCCTTCCCACTTAATTGATCACAGACAACAAATTTAACGTTCTTCAAAACGTAAACCAGCACACCACCCCCAACTTTAGGTAATACTCGTCCTCGAACGTCTACTTTAGTTCGATCCATTCTAATTAAATTATATTCTTCTAATAAAAAGGGGTTATCCCAGTCTTCTGGACTTAACCAAGTTTCGGTTATGCAGATTAAAACAGGGTTCACGTGTAAAGAATTTAAATACACTTTTAAAGAGTCCATCTTATTCTTAATGGAACAAGCATTCAAAAGTAAACACAAATTTGTATCGACAAGATCAGCCTTTTTAAATGCTTTTTTATCCAGGGGCCCACCCTCCTATGCCTCAATTACATTACCATTAGTACGATTAATAATAATACCACGACGAATGATGGCATCTGGACGGTTTCTCTAGCCGTCATCAGTTTTCCACGCAGCAATTCATCCTTTCGACGTTCTCGGAATGTAAGGTCGGGTCTTGACCAGACCTTCGCCCATCGCGTTTTTTCTCCCTGTTGATCCCCGAATCGACTTGATGAAGGCAGATTTGGCTTCCAAAGGACTGAAACTGACTTTCAGGATCCGCGGCTTCCCATCTTTTTTGGGCAATCCATCTCTTAACACACCCTGAATACAGTCAGAATCAAGTCCAATCTTTTCAGCAATTTCCTTGACTTCAGCCAAATCAAGGGCCTGAGACTGCGCCATCGACAACGTTTCCCCCACAGGGGGCTGTTGTTCCGGCAGCCCAAAGACTACTGCCCGATTTCGCTTATCCTGAGCTTCAAGCAAATCTGACATTTCTTCACGAACCTCCTGAATAGACGGTGGCGGCGGTTTGGCTTCGAGAGTAGAGACACGGTTCAAAAGTTCAGATATCTGGTTCTCCATCAGAGAATCCGATCACTGGTCGAAGCAGGATTGGCATCAGGCTGAGTGGGATGAGCGATCAATCGTCGCAGCTTTGCCTTGCAGCTTGGGCATGTATAAGACAGCACAGTAAGAATTTCAGTATCCTGGATTTTCTTAAACGTGGCTTCTTTAATACCAGCACAGAAGGAATGACTAGGCAATTGACAGATATCACAGACCACTTTGAAATCCCGTTCGGCAATTTTCGTAGACCGGCATCGGCATTCCTCAGCATGACATGAATCTGCCATAATAATTCAGTTCTAGTTCACCTAGAACTGAATCAAATGGGTTAAAACCGACTTGACCCTCCCGACGGCAAAGTGGAACCAGCCCAGCAAGATGGGTGGATCTGACGGTAAAACTGACTGCGGGAATCGATTCTCCGTGCTAGAAAACCATTGTATGGAAGATTTGAGCTTTCAAAGTTAAATAGATAGCGAGAAATTTCGATTTTTCATTTTTCGAATTTTCGCCATCTTTGACGGGCCACTGTGGTCGCTAGGGAGAGAAACGCAACTAGGTCGCGCTAGGTCGCGATAGAGAAACGCAACCTGGACCGTTAGTTGGTTCAATATATGTAATTTCTGAATATAGAAAGAAATCAGCTCCAGCTCGTAACGTTCGACCTGAGCGACGACCACAAAAATGGTCACTTTTCGCTATGAGCCGACTTTGCGGCGCCACTGCGGCGCTGTGGCGCAGCTGCGGCGCAAAAAAAGTTGTGATTCTTAAATTCTTTAGAGGGTACTACTAGACCCCATAGCCCTTTAGGTTGGCCCACCGCTGCAGATCACGTGAAAGCGGCGAACATTATGTACAATACAACCATTAAATAGGAGAAACCGGAAAAAAAACATCGCCGCCATAACCGGTCCGGGGCGCAAGTTTTTAACGGTAAGTGATACTGGCATTTTTTTAGGGTTTTGAAAGTGGGGGCTTCTGCCCACCCCTAGGGAGGGGGAAGTGGGGGGGGCTTCCTAAAAGTGGGGGCGAGCCAAATGTAAAATATACCGAAATTTTTAGCGAAAAATTAGCATTTTTAAGGTAAAAACGCAAAAAATCGCTGTTTTTAAGCTTAAAATGAACTTATAAGTCCATAAATTAGCTAAAAATTTAGAAAATCTTTGAAAATTTGACCTCAAAAACCTAATTTTGTGACACTTTTGGGCGACCCCCAAAAAAGTGGGGGGGGGGGCGAAAGTGGGGGGGGCCGAAAAAAGTGGGGGGTAACCGGAAAAGTGGGGGGCCCCCACCCCCCACTAAAAAAATGCCAGGTGATACGGGGCTGAAACTTCACAGACATACTAAACTCGATGTGCTCTACAATTTGCGCATGAAATCTGAGCAGGATTTTAGGCAAAAATAGAATTTTCTCTGAAAAATCGGATGCATTTCAAGCTTTTTCTTCATAAAAGCATTAAATATGCCGTTAAGAACCAGAAAATCCGTGCCGACGGATTTTTTTCGATACGCTATTTTTCGCAATTTTTCCCTATTTTTCTCCTTAATTTTTCCACCTTCCAATCGCGACGCCCCCCCCCCTCTGGATCCGAGCCTGTTTCCAATATGCACAATATTATGCATATCAATCGATAGCTTTCATGATTCTAAATATATAGCTTTTCTTCTTGGCACAATCACGTATTTGCCACCTATTTCCAGTTATTTTCGAAAAACTAAATTTCATCGTTTGTTGATTATAAACTGTGTACAGTTGCTTTCTTGTTGTGTAGCAGGCTGTACAAACGCTACAAAAATGTACTGGTCGCCGACCAGTGGTCGGCACTTGCGTTGGTTGACACCAGATTATTCAAAGTGTCAGCCATTTATATATGACGGAAACTTTTATTTCTGTTTTCGTGGTAGGGTCAGTAAGGCTACAAATCAGTACAATTTGAACCAGATCCGTCCTCGCTTCCATGCTTGAACCTTGAGATACTCTTTGAACTCCATGGTTGGGAGTTTCGGTCTCACCCAAAAGCGGAGACTCGGCCAGTCTCGTTCTCGGTCGCGCTCACCCAAAAGTCTCCGTCTTGGACCGAGACCGAAAATTTTTTGAAAACACCAAATTTCAGCGAAAATTTTAAAGCAGTGTAACGAAAATTAACCGACGAGGTGTGGAAACCGTATATCTAATACCGGTCTCTAAGTCCCAGAAACTGGAAGAAATTACGTTTAAGCTTAAAATTGTCAGTCTCGGTCTCGGTCCCGCCCAAAAGCAAAGCCTGAACTAGCCAAACTGACAATTTTATGTTTCAAGATTCGTAAAACTACAATGCCCGGGCAGAATTCCTTCATATTTGGCACAATTTTTGTATGGTCACACCAAATTTTAGCTTCCGCGGTCGTACCAAAATTAAATAATTTGATTCGGCGGCCAAGAATTTTCAAGTTTTCGACTGTTCTTCAAGTTCAGACCAACATTGCTCTCAAACCGCTGGGATTACAGCAAAGTCAATTAGAAATGTTAGGTGTTACCAAAATCGGGAGGGGTCGGCCAGGCTTTCATTTGCATCACTAGCGGATCCAGGATTTCGTGACGAGGGGGGGGCGGCAAAATTTTTCCAGCTGTCTGGGGAGCTGTTGAAGAAATTTTTTGTTTTGCAATAAAATCGGTCTTCGGATTTTTAATTCTTTTTATACTGAAGAACTGAACAAATTTTTTAAAATTCTTGACATTTTTAGGCAAAAATGGTAATTTTCTCCGAAAAATCGGATGCATTTCAAGCCTTTTCTTCACAAATGCAATAAATATGCGATTAAAATATGGAAAATTCGCGCCAACGGCGCGAAAGTTTTTGGTTTTTTGCCCTTTTTCCTCTTTTTTCCTACCTTCGAATCGCGACGGGGGGGGGGGCGGCCGCCCCCCCCAGGATCCGCCCCTGATTTGCATTGTGGATTATTATTTACTAGCTAGGAATCTATGACTTCATACTATTTTGCCAACGCACGTGCTTTATATAACTGCAAAAAGACTTGAAATCCGACAAACTTGGTACCCCCTGGGCTTATTCTAGGAAATTTTTCTTGGAGGGGGGCTGTTGGGCGAGGGCCAAAAAAGTTTGGGGGCAGGTGAATATTGGGGGGCATTTTTTGCCCTAAAAACGCTGTATATACCCAATATCCCTCGTGCCCTATTTCTATGCATTTTGCACTTTCTCGGTTTTAGCTTGTACAGTGAATTTATCCAGGTGATGCTGCAACCGAGAAACTTAAGATTACAGCGTTAAGTTCAGAAGGCCGCGAACGGCGGCATAAAAATGGGGGTATCGATCAAATTTTTCTTTTAACTTTGCCAGGCAATGCATTAATTCTAATTGCAACATGGCTCAGTGTAATCGAACCATGCTACAACCGCCTGCGTACAATTGAATTACACGCTACACCGTGCAGTACAATTGTACTGCACGGTCGGCCTTCGCTGCTCTCCAGTCGGAGTATGCACTATGCAGCGAGGCTGCTGACAGCCAGCAGAATTGACCGCAATGATAAAGAATTTCTCCCCCTTATATACTTTCTGCCGAAAGCAATATGCAAATTAGGTTGAATAGCATATAAACGACTGAAATTTGAAGCCAAATGTCAGTCTTTAAAGACATGACATATAGAAGACATGAGACAGACAAGACAAGTCCATAAATTGAAAATTGAAAAGCTAAAAATTAAGAAAAGTTGTGAAAATATTATGACTTCGAAAACTTACGAAGTTTTCACTCCTGTGGGCGACCGCCAAAAAAACAAAAAGTGAATGGGGGCATGCTGAAAAGTGAGGGGCTACCCCCCAACCCCACTAAAAATGCCAGTTTACTTAAAGTAAATAGCTCAACTTACAACTCATCGTTGGGAAATTTTGGCGACTTGGGCGGTTCACTGGAGTTCAGATAGGAATAGAGAACATCAAAGCAGAAGACGCACATGTCCCGACTAGCAATACGAGGAATCCGAGGGCCGCAGCGAGACGGACCTGTGCCCGAACTGGCCCCACCACCCATCAGGCGTCCATTGGCGTAGAGGGAGGGCACAGTACCATTACAGGAGACGCTGTGATTCGTACCGGAACAGTGATGACTACCACCACTACCACTACTACTACTACTGCTACCACTGGCCGACAGTGAGGCAGCCACGGCGTTATTGTTGTTCAGCTTCTGCTTCTTAACACCACAACAGCCAGCGGCCATCATATAGCAGAGTGCGGCCGATGCTGTACTGGTCGTGGTCGCGGTCGTTCCAGCGGTAACAACGACAGTCGCTAAGGAAGCAGGCGAAGGCGCTGAGGAGTTTTGAGCAGCCGACAAACGACGACAGGTTGAGGAGGGCAAAGTCGAAGGAGATGAACCAGAAGGAGGGAGTCCCGGCGAAGAGGAGTCCGAAAACAGGAGATCCCACAGCCACGTCTTACCAGCTGTTACTGGACTCGCCCTTTCAGACGATCACAGACAAACCACAAACTATATATAGATTTTAGTACGGTCCTTTGGAACCACTCACTACGTACTGCAGCACGCACACCGTCTACTGGCTTTCCCACGACACTAAACGTTCGTCTTGTAGGCGGCCGGATGTCTGATACAAGCCTGAAATAAATGCCCGACGACCTGAGCAACAGTAGAATTCCGTGATTTCCTGCTTTCCCAGCGGCCAACTGAGAAAATAAATATATAACAGTTCAGGCAGACACGATTCAAGTAACAAGAGCTACAGCAACGTCGTGATGTCAGTAAGCGTATGTAATTACGTACTAACTAAATCAAATTTGTAGGATTAAATAAGACACCAATGGTTCCAGTGCAATGATGAAGAATTATCAAAAACAAAAACTCTCCGCATCCATCGTATCATAGAAAATTATGGAATCTGCATTTAATAGAACAACAAAACAAAATAATATACGTATATGTAATGATTGAATCGCAATGACGTATTGAGGCCCAATCGCAATCAAAGAATTAAAATGCGTTTAACCGGTTCAGTTTAAACGTAAAACATGGAGATGGGGCAAACTTCAAGGGCAAGTATATATATAACCCACAAACCGGAAACGCAGCGCAGGCTGCCTAAAAAAAGGAAGAAACTCTTCTAAGTACACTATATATTGTTCGATAAAACAAAATTCCACAGGAGGAAATTTTGACAAGAAACCCCGCAAAATGGAACGTATGTACTAGCATTTTTTAGGGTTTTGAAAGTGGGGCGAAGCCCCCCCCCCTTAGGGAGGGGGAAGTGGGGGGGGGGGGGCGAGTCCAAGGTGTAAAATACCAAAATTTTTAGACAAAAATTAGCATTTTTTAGGTAAAAACACAAAAAATCGCTGTTTTAAGCTGAAAATTAACTTATAAATCCATAAATTAGCTAAAAATTGAGAATTTTTTTAAATTTGACCTCAAAAACTTAATTTTTCGACACTTTTGGGCGACCCCCCAAAAAAGTTGGGGGGGGCTTGCCGAAAAGTGGGGGCGGGGTGAAAGTGGGGGGGGCTCCGAAAAGTGGAGGGGGGAACCGAAAAGTGGGGGGCATCCCACTAAAAAAATGCCAGTATGTACATACACTGGGTTTACTTCACTGGGGGCGGGCGCCCCCCCTGGCTTATTTTTAGGCCAAAATTTATGGGGGGGGGGGGATATGGGGGGGGGGGGGGCTCTAAGTTGCCCCCCCCCCATCGATGGGGGGGTCACCAAAAGGGGGGGGGGGGCATATTTTTGGAAAAAATTTTGCAAATTTTTACGTTTTTTTGTGTAAAAATTGCCAAAAATCGCTAAAAAATGACTAATTTTAGGTGTTTTTTACGCTAAAAAAGCGAAAATTTCGTTAAAATTCCGGCGAAGCCGGAAAAATTTTTGAAAATTTAGGGTAAAAATGGTGAAATCTGGCAATTTTTTGGCTTATGGGGGGGGGGGAGGTAAAAATTTATGGGGGTGGGTGGCTTTTATTGGGGGGGGGGGAACCTCGAATGGGGGGGAGGGAGGTTGCCGGGTGGGGGGGGGGCCCCCCCCCCCCCCCCCCCCCCCAGTAAAAATAAGCCAGCCCCCCCCCACTTTTCGGGTTCCCCCCCTCGACCTCTCCCCTCCCAGATGTATTCAACATTTGAGTTTTCACTCCTGACCTCAGGCAAAGAATCCGCAGATACTGGATTATTTTCACTGGGGGGGAGGGGGGAGGCCGCACCCCATAATTTCCGACCCTCCCATAACCCAAGCAATCGCAAAATTTTACCATTTTTACCCTTAATCTTCAAACATTTTCCGGCTTCTCCGGATTTCTAACGAAATTCTTGCTACTTTAGCTTAAATATATAACACCTAAAATTAGTCATTTCTAGCGATTTTTGTCATTTTTGCACAAAAAACGTGCGTATATAAAACAGGAATTTTTTCAAAAATATGCCCCCCATATTTTGGTGATCTCTATGGGGAGAGGGGCAATTTCGAGCCCTTCGATCCTCCCTCCACATTGGCCTAAAAATAAGCCAGAGATTAGCACAGGCTAGGCATATAGGTGTACCACCTGTTTGGGTTGGGGGTCTCAAAAACCGGAAATTTTTACCAAAAGCTGTGTCCAAACTGTAATTTTTTCAGCAAAAATAGCCTTTTTCAACACAAAATATACTATTTTCGACATAAATCAATAAAAAAACTACTCGTATTGCGTTTTGAAACCTATATACAGTACGCGCCAAAATAAATTGCCGTTTCACTAGCAAAAGTGATTTGAAGTCAGTGATATTGGCATTATATATATACAAATCTGTGTGTTAAACTTGCCTTTTGCTAGCAAAACGTGTCATCTAAATGTCAGCGACAGCCATAAAATTTTCCAGTGAATCGGCAGTTTATTTTGGCGCGTACTGTATATATTATATATATATATATATATATATATATATATATATATATATATATATATATATATATATATATATATACGGTACATTTCACGGAAAAATGACTGTTGGCGAAATTGACAAATTCGCTAAATTTCACAAAATAATGGCAATTTTAGCAAATTTAGCTACATTTGTGGATCTTAAGCTTGAGCATACCTTGCAACTAAATTTAAGTAAGCTCATAAACCACCTCGCTCGCGAAAATTGCCTTTGAAAATTGAAAAAATTCCAAAATTGCCTAAAAGTTCAAAAATGTTGTCGAAAAATTCTGTGGAAGTTCATTTCGCGAACGAGTTGGTTAATGAGCTTAGTTGTAAAATATGCTCAAGCTTAAGTCCACAAAGTGTAGCTAAATTTGCTAAAATTGCCATTTTTTCTTGAAATTTCCCCAATTTGTCAATTCAAAAAGCTTGCAAAAGCAAAAGGGTTTGCAAAAACTGGGAGCTCTAAACTTTGTTTCCGTGGTCTGTTCAGCCTGCCGATCCCTGCCTGAACGCTGTGCTGGAGTCAAATGTTGAGAGAATCCTGGCCAGTCAGGAAACTGAGGGCAATAATCACGTTCTGGGGCAGAGACTTGCAAATCTGGAAAGCTGTGTAAAGGACATTATATCGCGGTTGGGTGTTCTAGAATCAAACCCTATGCCATCTATTCCTGATCTCCAGCAAGAGATGGAAGAGGTGGTTGATCGTGATTCCAAGAAAAATCGGCTGGTTTTGTTCCGGCTGCCGAAGCCCACCGACGACTCTGGCAAACTGCTGGACCTGGGGGCCACCAGGGCACATAATAAGGCTGAAGTCGAGGATATGGCAGATCGACTTGGAATTCCGGCTGAAGAAATTGATGATATCTTTCGTGATGGGGTGAGACGAGGAAACGCTGTGAAACCTCGGATTATCAAGATTTCCTTTCGACATCCAGAAGCGCGCCAGCTATTTCTATATGGCTGCTCTGCCTTGCAGAAAGTGAAGAAAGAGTGGTCAGATATCTGGACTAGACCAGATCTAACTGAACGGCAGCGCCGACTTGATGCTAATCTCCGAAGGAACCTGGAAGATCTGCGGAAGAAAACTGGTAATAAAAATATTGTGATTAGAAATAGCTATTTTTTTGATAAGGTGGAAAAGAAAATCGTGTCCCCTAGTGATGTAACTGAATTGGTTAATAGCAGTGGCAATGAAATGCCAGTGACCGAAGACTAGGAACCACTACCCTCGAGTGAGCATCGGAGTAGTCTGTTTCCATGCTGTTGGCTGCTTAATGCACCGTCGCTGAGGAATAAAATAAGTGAGTTGCGCTTATTAGTGCGAGAATCTAATGAGAAACCTGCAGGTATTTTTATTACTGAAACGTGGCTTGATCCTGAAATGGACGTGGGTAGTGGATCTTGGTCTTTGGATAATTATGTTATGTATAGACGTGATCGGGAAGGCTTCGGGGGAGGAGTAGCGGTTTATGTAAGTGATTTAACGCATGAACTGTTAACCAATTTCAATGATCAAAATGTTGAAAGCATATGGATAGACAGGCGCGTAGCCAGGGGGGGGGGAATTGGGGCAATTCCCCCCCCCCCGAAATTGTGTTGCCCCCCCAGGAATTTTTTTCCTTCCATGTGTAAAACGCCCATTTTTCAAAAAATTTTCGCGCCTGCGGCGCGTATTGACTGAAATTTACCATCATAATATGCGTTTGGAACGCCAAAAATGAGTGCTAAATACCCTATTGGATGTGGTTCGCCCAGTTTATGCATCATTTGCGTGCATGAAAGCGTATTGAGCCTCATTTCGCTTCTTTAATTCAAAGAATGCTTTGAAAAAATTCCTCAGACGTTACAAATTTGAAAAATTTTTCAACTTCTGGGGGCCCTGACCCCCAGACCCCCACCAAATTTTGGCATTCCCCCCCGAAAATTTTTTCTGGCTACGCTAGTGTGGATAGATGTCCATTTCAATCGTGAGAAAATAAGATTTGGCACATTTTATCGTTCGCCAACTCCAGGAATGTCTGATGTCAACGCTATAATACAAAACGTTACAACTGGTATTCAAAATTGTAATAAATTTTATATCCTAGGCGACTTCAACTTTCCGAACATAAACTGGAACATCCCCTACTGTCCTGGAGCAGGTGATGCTGCTATGTTTTTAGATTTTATTGCAAGTTGTGGGATGTGTCAGTTTGTTACTGAACCTACTTGTGTGTAACCGCCATACAATACTCTTGATATTGTTTTTGGAGACTCTGAATATAGTGTTAGAGAGGTCAAGGTTTTAGCTCCGTTGGGAGGTAGCACGCACAATGTTATCTCCTTTTGTTTGAACGTTGATGGGTGTGTTGTTAATGAAGGTATAAATGGCTTTGATTTCAAGAGAGCGCGATATGTCGACATAAATGTTTTTCTTGATTTTATTGACTGGAATGTGTTATTTGCTGCATGTAATGATGTGGACGAAATGTGGAATGTGTTTGAGAATGTACTGAATGAAGCTAATACTCTGTTTGTGCCCAAGTTTAGTAGTCGGAAAAAGCAGCGCTTTCCTGGTTCTGTTGCCACAAAGCGCTTGTTTAACTGTAAACGCCGTAGTTGGAAAAGATATAAAATTACAAAAAGGCAACTTGATCTTGTTGCGCATAGGAGGATCAGTTCAAATATAGTAAAGCTTTGAAAGAAGATCAAGTAAAGTACGAATACACGATTTCGAAACATCAAAATTTAAAGAAATTTTATGCTTATGTTCGGAAAACATTGAATAATAGGGAAACCATTTCGAGTTTGAAACAACCCAATGGGGATGTCATTGTTGATGACGCAGACAAGGTCGAATGTCTTAATGCTGAATTTTCCTCTGTGTTTGTTGACGATGATGGTGTAAACATGTCCGATGTCTATTTTGGGGAGGAAGTGGTAAGAGCATTGCTGAAGTCCCTAAAACCAAAGTATTCTAGTGGACCAGATCGTATACCTTCAATACTCCTAAAGAAAGTTGCTGATAGAGTAGCATTCCCATTATCAAAAATTTTTACAGCCTCGTATGAATCAGGGCAAGTACCCGTACAGTGGAAGAGCTAATGTTTGTCCAATTTTTAAAAAGGGATCCCGGCAGCTTTCAAAAAATTATCGGTCTGTGCTAGAGTAATGGAATCAGTGATACGAAAATCCATGCTATCACATATGAAAGAAAACAGATTAATTTCTTCTGCACAGTTTGGGTTTCAACCTCGTAAATCTACAGTTACGCAATTAGTAACAGCACTAAGTGATTGGGCGTCGTGGCTGGATAGTGGAAAATGTGTTGATGTGATCTATATTGATCTAGCTCGTGCTTTTGATACTGTATGCCATTCAAAGTTAATAGACAAATTGAAAAAATATTAATTTGGAGATAAGGTAGTATATAGTTTGGCTAAAAAACTTTCTTTCCGGTCGGCAGCAAAGAGTAGTGATAAATAAGGTTTGCTCTCAGTGGGTTGATGTTAAAAGCGGAGTACGTCAGGGTTCGGTATTAGGACCCCTATTGTTTTTGATTTTTATCAATCAATCTAACGGATGTTATAAATGATAGTTGCATAAAAGTTGTTTGCTGATGATGCTAAGTTGTATAGGCCTGTCGAAGGAATTGATTGTCAACAGCTTATGCAAGATTATCTAAATAGAATTTGCAGGTGGATTGCAGATTGGCAGCTGTCTATCTCTGTTAATAAGTGTGCTGTATTGCGCTTATTTCCCAAGGAGTATCCTCTGATATACTCTTAGATCACACCTATACTCTCAATGGAGTGCCGCTAAACATTGCTGATTCCATAACTGATCTTGGTGTTTTAATTGACAAAAGCTTGAATTTTGCCCCACACTGTGCCAATGTTAAAGCAAAGGCATGCCAACGTGCCAATTTGATTTTTCGAGTGTTTTCATGTAGATAGGATATTTCTCAAAAATATGTATGTAACATACATATATACTCCCTATTTTGGAGTATGCAACTCAAGTTTGGAGTCCTCGCTACTTAAAAAATATACGCGTAATTGAATCTGTGCAGCGTTTATTTACTAAAAGAATTCCTGGTCTTAGAAATCTAGATTATCATACGAGACTTACCATTCTGGAGCTGGATAGTTTAGAAATGCGTAGGCTTGTATATGACTTGTGTTTGTTATATAAAATAGTGTATATACTGCATTGAAGATGTCCGTTTTGAATCTATGTTTGCGTATGCTAATATTGCAAGTGCTAGAGGTCATAATTTGCGTCTTGATATTAAAAGAGTAAACACGGTGCAAACGCAATTTCTCTATACTATAAAGTTTGTGCCATTTGGAATATATAGCTTGCCCCAGGAAATTGTTGAGTCATCTTCTTCTCATTTAAAACGAAGCTGATAAATTATAGGAATCAATTACGTAGCTTATTTCATCCGAGGGTAAAGTATACAAAAAGGCTATTTTAATTTATTTATTACATAGGTAGTTATGAGCAGATAGAAAGAGTACTAGGAAAACTATAACATAGGATCAAAGAACAAGTACGCGTTACAAAATTTCACAATTCTTTATACAAGTAATCTCCTCAGAAATGACATTTCTTTATATTCTACATTCCCTCCCATTTCTGAGAATCTGGAGCATTGTTTGTAATTAAATCCCGCAGTAGCTGGAAGCGGGAAGCATCCAGGGGTTTAGTAAGAATATCCGCCAGCATATGTTTTGTAGGACAATAGTGTACAGTAATTTCACCGGCTGCTAGCTTTTCACGGGTGAAATGTAGTTTGATATCCAGATGCTTAGTTCGGCCATGCCGAACTGGATTCTTGGCCATCGCCAGACAACTCTGATTATCCTCGAATATCTTTGTAGGAGTCTTATCAACCACTCCCATCCCAGACAGCAGTTGTCGTAACCACACTACTTCTTGTGTGGCAGCACAAAGAGCCACGTATTCTGCTTCGGCAGTCGAGAGCGCAACATTACTCTGTTGTTTGCTAATCCAAGACACTGGCCCACCCGAGAGAAAGAACACATAGCCAGTGCAGGATCTTCGGTTACCTGCATCGCCAGCCCAGTCTGAGTCGACAAAACCTACTAGGCCCCCAGGATGTGATTCTTTTCGAAAAACTATGCCCAAATCCAAGGTACCTTTAATGTAGCGCAAGATCCTTTTCACCGCCAGCCAGTGCTCATGGCCAGGATGTTGCACATGTTGACTGACAAGCCTCACCGCTGAAGCAAGATCAGGACGAGTTGTCAGTGAAGCATACAACAACATGCCAACTGCCCTTTGATACTCTTTAATGTTGACATCTTGTGATGAATTAGCCCGTTTCTTTAGTTGGATACCAAGTTCCATGGGCGTTTTCATGTCTTTGCCAGCTCCCAACCCAAAAGACTCAACCATTGCAGTGAGGTATTTTTTCTGATTTAGGACAATCACTCCGTTCTTTCTATCTCTTGTAACTTGAATTCCCAGGCAGTAGTGAAGTTCCCCCATATCACTCATTTTAAAACCTTCTGACAAAATTCTTTTAGTATTCGTTAATGTCGTTTTGCTATTTGCGCCAATGATCAGGTCATCAACGTAGACTGCAATCAGCGTGATGCCATCATTTTCGGTCTTCATGTAGACGCAGCAATCAGAGTTGTTCTGTTGGAAACCATTACTCTTCAGGAATGAATCAAGAGTTTGGTTCCAACACCTTGCAGCTTGCTTTAGCCCGTAGAGGCTGCGGCGCAACCGGCAAACAAGATGTTCCTTGCCCTCGACTACGAAACCTTCTGGTTGGTTCATATAGATCTCCTCTGCTAGTTGCCCATTCAGAAACGCTGTCTTCACGTCCATTTGATGCAGTTCCAAATCGTTAGCTGCCGCCAGAGCAATGACACATCGGACAGACTGGAACTTGACAACTGGGAAAAATGTTTCTTCATAATCAATTCCATATTTTTGGGAAAACCCCCTGGCCACAAGGCGTGCTTTGAAACGATCAATGCTTCCGTCCGCCTTCGTTTTCACACAAAAGATCCATTTACAGCTGACACACTATCGATCTTCTGGCAAAGCCACTAGCTCCCAAGTGTTAGTATCCATCAGACTTTGATACTCACTTTTCGCTGCAGCAATCCACTGGTTTGAGTAAGGCCCTTTTTTAGCTTCTTCAATTGTCCTCGGCGGTAGAATGGCACTTCCAATACACGCATATTCCATCAGTTCTGAAACTTCGGCATCTTCGGTAATTCTTGACATCGCTGATGCGGCATCTTCGGTATTGCTGTTTCCTGGATGAACGCCTTCTGGACCAAGGACGTAGTCTTCAGATTCAAACTTCACTTCTCGACTTACGAGAATACGACCAGAGTCCAAGTCCGTCATCCTATACCCTGGATCAGAATAACCAAGAAATCTAGCCGGAACACTTTTGGGATCCCATTTCTTTCTTTGTGTTGGAGGGATCAGGACAAACCCACGACAGCCAAAAGTTTTCAAGTGACTAACATCCGGCTTCGCACCAAACCATGCCTCATAGGGAGTACCGCTTTCCAAAGCAGCAGTTGGGCTACGGTTTCGAACATACGTTGCCGTAGCCACCGCTTCAGCCCAGAACTTCCTAGGCAGCCCACTGTGAATCAGCATGCAGCGAGCTGATTCAACAAGAGTGCGATTCATGCGCTCAGCCACACCATTATGTTGTGGTGTGAACGGTTCTACCAGCTGATGATATATTCCTTCCTTGGCCAAAAAACTTTGAAACTTTTCCGACAGATACTCTTTACCATTGTCTGAGCGAAATCCCTTTATCCTTTTCCCTGTCACGTTCGTGACTCGGCTAACATAAGTTTGAAAATGAGAGAGGGCCTCCGACCTTTCTTTCATAAAATAAACAAACACGTAGCGGGATTGATCATCTATGAACGTGATGAAATACCGCTTTCTTCCAACAGACTCTGTGCTCATTGGACCGCATATATCACTGTGCACTAACTCCAAGACTTGTGAGGCTCTTGGTCCCTTATCTTTAAAAGGTTTTCTAGCAAGCTTTCCTTGGGTGCATCCTTTGCAAATATTCTTAGGTTTAGCACAACCCCCTTTGATACTCAGACCATGGACAGAGTCACTGTTAGCTAACTTAGCTAGGTCATAGTAATTGAGGTGCCCAAACCTGGCATGCCATACATGAACAGTTTCAGATTTAGAGTCAGTTGTCAAGTTGGCTTGGAGACCGGCAGATTTAATTCGTAACCAATACAAATTATTGTCACTTTTCCCTAAAGCAATCACTGTCCCATCTCTTTCCATCTTACAGCAGTTTTGGGTAAACTCCACTTTAACCCCCAACGCTGTAGCGGCTTTCACGGAGAAGAGATTCTTGGACAATTTTGGGACATGATGGACATTGGATAAAGTTATGGGTTTCCCACTCTCTAATACAATGTTTATTTTCCCTAGACCAATTGCCTGGATGGTCCTGCCGTCGCCAAGGGAAATGTTTACGGGCTGGTCTAAAGTCACATAGGTTGAAAAAATATCTTTGTCGGAAGCCATATGCTTTGTAGAACCAGAATCGATAACCCATCCTTTCTTTACGCAGGAATTAGAAGCAATCAGCAATTCTTCTGGATGATCACTTTGCATGAAATTCGTTGATTCTTTCTTGGTATCTTTGCAATCTCTGGCAATATGTCCGCGTCTTCCGCAAGCATAACACTTAATGTTGAACGACTTACGTTTATCATTAGCGTTATGCTTTTGAAAGACCTTTCTGGACTGGTAGTTCGATGACTGATTTCGCTGACGAGGATGTGCCACCAAACCGTCAACGGGTGAATCCTTTTCTTTCTCCGCAATTCGCTTGTCTTGTTCATGTCTCAGTCTACCAATGACGAAATCTTTGGTGAGGTCATCAGGTGTTCTGGACTCCAAGGCCACAATTAAATTGTCATAGGATTGGGGAAGGCTAGCAAGCAACAATGTAACGAACTCATCATCGGGAATAGGGGCGCCGATTATGGAAAGTTGATCGGACAGAGTTTGCATTTCATTCAAATGTTCAGTTACAGAACCACCTTCGGACATACGAAGGTTGAGTAACTTTCGCTTCAAGAAAATTTTATTAGACAGTGTCCGCCTTTCGAATTGAGCCGACAAACGGTTCCAAGCATCCTGGGCAGACTGTGCATTTCTCACATGCACAAGCTGATTGTCACTAACACCAAGGCAAATTAGCGCAAGGGCCTTGTCTCTCTTGGCCTCAAACGCTTGGCGTTCATTAACAGTTGCATTGTTCCTCAACTCGGCGGTTCCATTAACGTGAGCCCAAATTCCTTCTTTCTTCAGAACCATTTCCATCCGAAATTTCCAATTGAAATAATTGGAATCAGTTAATTTTTCTACTTTATCAATCTCGTCCACTTTTGACATCTTGATAACGTGATGGGCTTCCAAAAAGTTTCAATTAGAGTTCCGCCAGAAACTGGGCCCATAACCTATTACATGATGTAGTTATGAGCAGATAGAAAGAGTACTAGGAAAACTATAACATAGGATCAAAGAACAAGTACGCGTTACAAAATTTCACAAATTCTTTATACAAGTAATCTCTCAGAAA
>JASAND010018529.1:0-54771 GCA_030248195.1 Trissonchulus latispiculum
TCCGACGGCAAAGTGGAACCAGCCCAGCAAGATGGGTGGGTCTGACGGTAAAACTGACTGCGGGAATCGATTTCCCGTGCCAGAAAACCACCATTGTATGGTTGTTTTCAGGCGTTCAAAGTTAAATAGATAGCAAGAAATTTCGATTTTTCATTTTTCGAATTTCCGTCATCCACAACGAGCCACTCACGCCGTTATGTGAGTGATGGAGAAAGGCGACCTGGATGGCTAGTTGGTTGTCTCTGTGTAATTTCCTGAATACAAAATTAGCTCCAGCTCGTAACGTTCGACCTGAGCGACGACCACAAAAAATGGTCACTTTTCGCTATGAGCCGACTTTGCGGCGCCACTGCGGCGCTGTGGCGCAGCTGCACAAAAAGTTGTGATTCTTAAATTCTTTAGAGGGTACTACTAGACCCCATAGCCCTTTAGGTTGGTCCACCGCTGCAAGGTCACGTGAAAGCGGCGAACTTGTTAATAACGCAATACAACCATCAAATAGGGAGAAACCGGAAAAAAAAACATCGCCGCCATAACCGGCTGGTCAGGGCGCAACTTTGCACAACATTAAGTAATACGGGGCTGAAACTTCTGAGACATACTAAACTCGATGTGCTCTACAATTTGCCCGTGTAGATCTACTCAGGATTTCCACTGATTTTTGCGCAACTTCTGCATCGCAACTGATTTTACACTGTCTCCAGCCACTTTTCACACATGTATTAGGTCGCTTGCCGCGACACTTTATGATATATATATATATATATATATATATATATATGATGCTATAACTATGCAAAAACGTGCTCAAAAATTGAGGTTGAGTACCGAAATAGACAATTTTTGACGAAAAAATTCCGGCGAAGCTGGAAAATTTTTAAAAATCCTTACAATTTGGCATTTTCTGGGGACCTTATAGTGAGTGGGGAAGCCCAAAAAAGTGGGGGTGAGGGGGGGGGGGGGGGGGGGTTGAGTGGGAGGGAGAACCCAAAAAGTGGGGGGGCACCCCCCCCCCAAAAGTAAACCCGGGTATCCGATGAATAAGAATAGCAGAAGCTTTAGTTAAAAAATTAGCAGAAGTACACAAATACAGACATATTAAAAAAGCAAAAAATCTTCATTACAGCGGGAAAAATTTTGAGTAATTTTTTTCAGAGCAAAATATGATACCAAACGGGAACCAAATCTTCTTTTTCTGTGGGGGGAATAAATTTTGAGGGGGAGGGAAGGAGTCTTACTATAAATAATAAACCCAGTAAGCTAGCATAAATAAAGGTCAGTAAATAGTCTGTCCTCCTGGGAGCATCAGCCGGGGCGTGCCGGAGTTTCCGAACTCTTCTTAGTGCTTGAGATGCATGCGGACCGAGGGCGCAGAAAACGAATTCAAAAAGAAAATTCAAATTCGATTTGTATATACGTAAAATTTTAACCAGATTTTGAGTTTTGACTATAAAATTTTGGTGTCAAAAATGTCAGAAAGTTACAAAATACACGTATATGGCAAAAAAGCAGGAGCCTGACCACTGGGGCCGGGCCGTGACTATCGGAGCCATGTTTCACAATTAGTGCTGCAGGATTTTCTTTTCCGGTTAAGAAAAGTTTGCATCTCGTACGTACATACATTTATTATTTGATTTATGTTGCGATGTACGTGTATATATACATAAAATTCCGCTTTTATCTTTTTATCTAAGGACGTATATATACAGTAATCTAACATATTATAGTTTTGCTATTTATAGCTAAAAGTTGCCTTCATGCTAGCTAGCAGGTTACGAATTTTCAAACCACCAACAAATTGCATTTACTGCAATATGCATCTACTGTCAGCATTTAGAATATATCATTATACGTACGCATTGCACAATAACACGGGGCAAATAACGCTAAGTAGTCATATACATGCTGCTTGCAATAAAAAATTTCTTAAAAAATGTTTCTATTTTAATATGTCGCAATAAGTGATTCGTGAGGTATCTATATACGACAGACAATTTAGAGGAAAATAGCCAAAAAATGAAATTATGTTACACACGCGTCAAACTTCTAAAAAAAGTTACAGAGGGCAAAGTTTGCACAGCGGTTTCCAGACCTACTTTCAACAATTACAATTTGTTTTTTCTGAAAAAATGCGTTCCCAGCATGCATATAGCGTATATACGCAAATAAATGCAGCATGTTCACAACTCAAAAAGCGTTCTTTCCCAAAAAAAGGCAAAAATGCTCATTAGGCACTCTTTATAGGCTGATTATTGCCAGTATATCGCACGCATACGTACGTACGTATTATTATCGAAATCTTATTGTAAAGTGTAGCGATGCGTGCAGTTTGCAACTCAACTCAGACCACACACACGTACAAAAACAGCGCGAGCAAACAAAGATATATATATATTATATAATATATATAGTAGAATTGAGCACAACGGTTGCGTTACGAAAGAGATTACTGTTTGTCAGAAATTTGCGAAAACAGACAGCGAAATTTTCTGGGAAAGTTCGTTTGTGAAATTTCCTGTTTTGAAAAACCTAACCATTCGCCTCAACGATAGAGGAGGAAATAGGCATTCCTACAAATAAAAATTAAGCAAACTTTACAAGAAAAGCTTAAGCAAATCTAAAAATAGGCAAAATTTACCAATCAATTTTTCCTTTTACGTAGCTAAAGCTTCTCATAAAATATATATAAATATACACGAAATCCAGAAAAAAGAAATTTAAGAAATCATAAAAATTTGAAAACATTTAGCTTATAACATGCTCACTCTGAATAACAAAGAATTTAGTAAATAGTTGAAACAAAATTTTCTAGTTGAAGTCGCATACATACTACATCAGTTTGGCCAAATTCCATCTTGCCCCGCACCACCTTTTCTGCTAAATTTGCAACCACAAAAAGCATTTACACACATATATATATATATATATATATATATATATATATATATATATAATTCGTAGAAAGTTCTCTCAGATGCACCGGGGGCGCTAGTGCCATGGCAGGACCAGAAATTGAGGGGGGGGAGGGAAGGAAGAAACTGAAAATTTCCGAAAGTTTCTAATAATACAAATTTTTGAATTTAAATTCCTACACACATTCTGTATTGTTTCAGTTAAAAAAACTGAAAAATAACGACTTGTACGTATATAACAATTTAACTAAATTTCGGTCAAGGCGCATACCAAAAGCCAACCTACGCAATATGTACATAAACGCAAGCAAGCTGAAAACCAAAAATTAACCCAATCCAAGCTACATAACTTTCCCAATCAAACAAATAACCAATTAAAAAAATTAACCAAAATTATTGCCTACTCGAATAATCTGCCACAGCAGACCCAGAACCAAATGGGGTTTCCCTTTGGCCAAATCGTCCGCGTCAATATTGACAATACTACAGCCAATGGCTGATGCCGAATTGAGGGCCAGCGTGAGATTTTCCCGCTTCGTGTAGGCATTCAGATTCCGTTTATTGATCACCCGCTCATCAATTGTCTCTGGGACTGCCAAATTGATCAGTTTGCTGAAATAGAGAAAATGAAAAATTAAAGAATATATACGAAATAAAACCCGATATTGATTCACAATGCAAAGTACTACGTGCTCCGGCTGCTTCATAAATTGAAGAGGTTGATATATATTATAGGGGAGCGCGAGAGCGCTCCCCTATAATATGGGTGTAAAAGGCTCAGTGCGGCCCTTGGAGACCCGTTCGAGCTCCGTGCCAGCTAAATACTCAACGAAACTGGACAATTTTGGTATCGTTGGAATCTACACGACGAGTACTACAAGTCGCAAAAAAGTTTTGGTCAAAATTTCAAACTTTGAAAATTTTCGCTTCCGGGCAAGTTAGGTCCGTTTGTTTTTTTTTCCGTGTAAGTCACGCTTGGAAAAATGCAATTTTCTGTCGCAGTGTTCGAACGATCGGGGCATTTTCAGCAGGTGAAGTTTGGTTTTTCTGAACGTATATACCCCGAAAGTGAACCTTTTTGATATTTTTTTGCTGCCCGGCCCGGCCAGCCACCTGTACGGCCGGCCAAAAGTGGACTTGGCGCTAAAATGGCCAAAAATGGCCAATTTTTTGTCAAAGCTACAGGACTCAGGGAAGACGCTAGAGAGACGTGGTTTGTTGCATAAGGATCTACGGAAGGGTTTATATGTTCTAACGAGGGCGATTTTTGATATCTGGCCGGAATCGTTCTGGCGGCCGGCCCAAAGTTGGTCCGGCCAAATAGCCATTTTCGGAAAATTTCTAAGTCCCAACTCCACAGAAAATAGTCAAAAATGGGCTGAAACATGGTTTTTTTGTGTTTTTACTGTGTTTTCGCACACTTTTTCTTAGAAAAACACACTTTTTCTTAGAAGAACACACTTAAAAACACACCGAAATTTTGAGATTCAGAAGCAAAATTTTACTAATTTCTTTAACAGTTTTGAACTACAGAAGACCGTTTCTTGAAAAAATTTTGCGCCTGCGGCGCGCTTGTCTTTTCATTCATTTTTTCAAAGCTTTGGCGTCCTACCTCTGTGCTTGTGTCCTTTTTCTTTTGTAATCCTCTAGTATATGTATAAGTATATATATACGTACATACTTATTATTATATTAGTTTACCACATTATTTACTTTAAGCTGCATTAAATCTCTAGCACCGTTTCAAAAGAAAATATGGTTTACAAAATCAAAAGGTTCAATTGTTTCCATTGTGGTTTTTTACCGATTTTTAAAAAATTTTCAGCTTCTGGGGGGCTCCGCACCCCAGACCCCCCGTTGCAAATACGCTTTTCTTCGATGATATTGCGCTCATTTCGTCCAAATCGACCATACACGTCAGTATCTATTGACTTTTATCGCTAGAACGACAAAAACCAACTAGGAATAGGCTATATGTAGTAAAAATAGTCGTAAACGCATTTAAAACGCGAAAAATCAATTTTTAGAAAAAACACACATTTTCTTAGAAAAACACACTTTTTCTTAGAAAAACACACTGAAAAGCACGGGTCCGAATTTGAAAAAAAAACCCTGGGCTGAAATATGCTGTTTTGGGCCATATAGTGGGACGCATATAAGGGTTATCGGGGTCGCTGAAAACGATGAGCATAGTCGCAGCGCTGTGCGGTGCTGCTGTTGTGCTGTACTATTATGCAGCAACCATAGCACGCTGTCTGTAGACTTACTGTAAACGGCTAAACATATGAAATTTGGAGAGAATCATGTCTGTAGTGAGGGGGAACTGTAGCTATGTTCGTTGGTGCAGTCTCTAGCTTCCACCGTGCTGTATGTGCTGCCCCAAACACAGCACCGTCGATAACAAGTTATTCATTCGTCACTGGTATTTGAAATTCGGCATACAGATTGTTTAGGACATGACAAACTATTATAGATACGTTTCGTATGCTTATTACGATGTTACTACGTGGTTGCGCTGCAGTGGAGTGCTGCGGAAGCACAGCACGGCCTATAACTAACTACAGAAAACTTGCAATCGTCTGAAATTCTGTAGGCAGGTGCAGAATAGCAGTGGAAAACATGCCGTACAAGTCTACTTTTTGGCAGTGAAGTTTGCATCTGGTTGCGCTGCAGTAGAGTGCTGCTGAAGTACAGCACGGCCTATAACTAGCTACAAATGAGTTGCAATCGTCCGAAATTTTGCACACTAGTGCGACAGAGCATTGCAAATCGTGCCGTATGAGTTTCCTTCACCGACAGTAAAGTTTGCATCTCGTTGCGCTGCAGTGGATTGCTGCTGAAGTACAGCACGGCCTATAACTAGTTACAGGTAAGTTGCAATCGTCCGAAATTTTGCACACAAGTGCGACAGAGCATTGCAAATCGTGCCGTATGAGTTTCCTTCACCGACAGTAAAGTTTGCATCTCGTTGCGCTGCAGTGGATTGCTGCTGAAGTACAGCACGGCCTATAACTAGTTACAGGTAAGTTGCAATCGTCCGAAATTTTGCACACAAGTGCGGCAGAGCATTGCAAATCGTGCTGTATGAGTTTCCTTCACCCACAGTAAAGTTTGCATCTGGTTGCGCTGCAGTAGAGTGCTATATGCTATATACAACAACTAAAACTATTGCAGCCATGGGTACTGGATGTTGGATTTCTGTCAAAATAGAGAAAAAGGAAGAACTTGGAACTTTTCAAGCTTCTTTGTTCTGTATTTTCGGTTGACAACTAATGATTGGCGGAATTTTTAAAGTTTCTTTCACACAGCTTTAACGTTTTTGCTTTTTACTGAGAACCTTAAAAATGAAATAGGACAAGAATAAAAATGCTCCGGTGGAGCATGAAAAATGCAATATGGGAGACATTAGGTTGTAAACGGACAGACGACTAGGTTTTAAAACGTTAATATGGGAGGGGCAGGTTGTAAATGCCAGGAGGACTAGGTTAAAAGCGCACTAATATGGACCAGCTTCGCTGAACAACCCATATTCGCGGTCACTCATGCTCCACTCTACATGACATACGAGTAAGATCTGCATTCTTCAGCATTCAAAGCAAGCGGGACGATTTTGAAATATTAAAGCTTATTCCAAATAAACAATGCAGTTCTGGTAGAAAGGTGTTCAAGGTGTTTTTTCTGCAGTGTCAGCGCAGAATCTTGCATTAAGTTGATGCGAAAAGCAGTTGACATTATGTACGTGTTTAAGTTGTATAATAAGGAGCACGACACATATATATACTTGCAGGCCATGCTGAGAAATCGTACAATTTTCTGAAGAACTGCCAATATCTAATATATGCATGAGATGAGTGACCGCGAATATGGGTTGTTCAGTGAAGCTGGTCCATATTAGTGCGCTTTTAACCTAGTCCTCCTGGCATTTACAACCTGCCCCTCCCATATTAACGTTTTAAAACCTAGTCGTCTGTCCGTTTACAACCTAATGTCACCCATTGCATTTTTCATGCTCCACCGGAGCATTTTTATTCTTGTATATTATGAGGGTGCGCGGAGCGCCCCTCATAATATGAGCTATAAAGGCACTTTGCGGATTAGGGAAACTGTTAATTAGCCATAACTAATTAACGGTAGGGAGTTGAGAGCTAAAGTTTACATTTTTGAAATCTCCAGGCCAAGAGCTTTCGAATGATACCAAACTTGCCCGGAAAAAATGAACTTTGAAAAAATCGACTTTTTGATACAAGTTAAAAAGTGGGGTTTTTTTTCTCTGTATCGACCACTTTTTTAGGGCGATTTTTGCGCACACCGATTTTTCAAACGGCCCATAGGAAAAATTTTTCTATACTAATTTTTGATTATCTAGGCGATGGTCCAGATCAAGTTTATGTTTGATTTCCGAATTTCGCTCTGGGTCGATTTTTACAGATGGTCAAAAATGGAAAAATCGACGTTTGGACTTAGAAATTTTTCGAGGTCCCAACACAGAAAATTGTCAAAAAGTCGTCTAAAATAGCGTTTTTCGGCCTTGGAATGGTACCCATATATAGTAAATCGGGGTCGCTGAACACGATGAGCATACTGCCGACGCCGTATCTCGCCTGGTTCATCTGGTTCAGCTGGTTCAACAGTGAACCAGCCCCAAGTTCAAGCTGTCAACAAAGAAAATGGTCTGTAAACCATATAAAACAGCGTTTTTCGGCCTTGGGATGGTACCCATATATAGTAAATCGGGGTCGCTGAACACGATGAGCATACTGTCGACGCCGTATCTCGCCTGGTTCATCTGGTTCAACTGGTTCAAAGTTGAACCAGTTCCTGGTTCAAGCTACTGGAGATAGCTGGAAGGCTGATATTTGGCATACAAAGGTCATTGGACATGGGGAATCCACTGGTGGTGTTATTTTGGGGATCCGACCCATGGCTGGCCAGATCTGGTTCATCTGGTTCAAAGTTGAACCAGTTCCTGGTTCAAGCTACTGGAGATAGCTGGAAGGCTGGTATTTGGCATACAAAGGTTATTGGGCATGGGGAATTCACTGGTGGTGTTATTTTGGGGATCCGACCCATGGCTGGCCAGATCTGGTTCAACTGGTTCAAAGTTGAACCAGTTCCTGGTTCAAGCTGCTGGAGATAGCTGGAAGGCTGATATTTGGCATACAAAGGTTATTGGGCACGGGAAATCAGCTGGTGGTGTTATTTTGGGGATCCGACCCAAGGCTGACCAGATCTGGTTCAAAGTTGAACCAGTTCCTGGTTCAAGCTACTGGAAATAGCTGGAAGGCTGATATTTGACATACAAAGGTTATTGGGCATGGGGAATCCACTGGTGGTGGTATTTTGGGGATCCGACCCATGGCTGGCCAGATCTGGTTCCACTGGTTCAAGGTTGAACCAGTTCCTGGTTCAAGCTACTGGAGATAGCTGGAAGGCTGATATTTGGCATACAAAGGTTATTGGACAAGAGGAATTCACTGGTTGTGTTATTTCGGCGATCCGACCTGTGGCTGGCCACATCTGGTTCATCTGGTTCGAAGTTGAACCAGTTCCTGGTTCAACCTACTGGAGATAGCTGGAACGCTACGATTTTGCATACAAATGTTATTGGACATGCGAATTGGTCATACCACCTAAAACAGCGTTTTTCGGAGCCTTAATAAGGCGGCGCTCCCAAAAATTGGAAGAAGGACAAGTAGGAAAAATGCTCCTTGCAGTCGCATGTAAAATGCAATATGAGCTATGAGGGTCAACATTTAAATGTGTCAAGGACAAGATTTAAAACGTCTAATATGAGCCAACATCTAAATCGGTAAAGGACAAGATGTAACTGGCTAATATGAGCCGCTACGTTTCTCTTGGGCTCATATTGGCGCGAGGATACTAAGTTGAGTTAACTCTTTTGCACTTTTCAAATTCGCATATACGTATGCATATATAATTGTCCTGACATACGTGTGCTCTTGATACAATAAGTAAAGTCAATCGTACGACACCGTGGATAAGCACAGTTGTGTATTTTGTTGTATAAATGCTATGTACAGTGAGCCGATAGCGAAGACTATACCGGTTTGCAGGAGCTTTATACATTTGTTTCTAGTATTTCAGTGTTTCAAAACTGGTATATGCCAAATATATACCACCTAATTCAACTTTAAAGGGGAGAACTTTAGCTGTACAAAAGTGTTCAGATACCTTAAATTCGGTGTTTGAGCTGGCAAAATTAGATTTAGGCAGGACATCTGTAACCAAACATTACATGAAGCTATTGATATTACGCAAAACGGTGAGGATTTGTTGTTGTTGTTGTTTGCTGCATTAGACATCACAATGTGATGATCATCACCCGAAGGTGCAAAGTGTTAGCCAGGAAACTGGGCCCGTAAGGTTGGTCAAAAACAACTCAACCAAGTTGCCAGAAGGAGTATCAAAGCCTGGTCGACATCACGACGGATAACGTTTCCTCCTTTTTAAGAAACATGCTCCGTCGGCCTCGGCGTTGCCATATCTGGCGGCTAGCCCGAGGAGCAGCACACAGCACAAGTCTTCAATGCAAAAAGAACGGCTATAACAGCCTTTGCACCAAAGTGAGACAAACTCCAAACGTGCTGTTCAATGATATAGCCTAATACGGGTGGAACAGGTAGGCAGGACATCTGTAACCAAACATTACATGAAGCTATTGATATTACGCAAAACGGTGAGGATTTGTTCAAAGACTTAAGAATAAAAGTAAAAAGTCTGTAGGCAAAATGGTATGATGTCGTGATGTTAAGCCGTTGAAACCACGGCAGCGAGCGTCGATATGAGCCCAAGAGAAACGTAGCGGCTCATATTAGCCAGTTACATCTTGTCCTTTACCGATTTAGATGCTGGCTCATATTAGACGTTTTAAATCTTGTCCTTGACACATTTAAATGTTGACCCTCATAGCTCATATTGCATTTTACATGCGACTGTAAGGAGCATTTTTCCTACTTGTTATATATATATATATATATATAGTCATATATATATATAGTCATATGCATACATAATCAGTGGCGCACATAAGAAATTTTTGAAAACAAGTCAAAATTCACGAAAAACAAATTCAAAAATGTATTTGTTTTTCAAAAAAGTAAGGATTTTGAAGAACGGGGGGGGGTCGAGTAATCAAAAATATCTTTGCTTTCGCCAGGTGCACAAGACTTCGAAATTGCCGTTCATCCACGCGGGGGGTCTGGGGGGCGGGGCCCCCTAGAAGTTGAGAATTTTAAAATTATGAAAAATCCGCAATGGAAACCTTTAAAAAGATTTTTATAAATAAAAGTTGAGAGTATTTTGAAATTATGAACAATCTATGTATAATGGCAACCTTTATTAAAAGATTTAAAATATATTGTATACGTATGCGAAATGAAATGCGTTTGGAACGCAACAAATTTAAAGAAATTATGCCATTAAAGCGCCGAAGTCGAAAAATTGAACGAAATTGAGCTAGAAAAGCGCCGCAGGTGAGAAAATTTGAACGAAATTGAGCCAAAAGCGAAAATATTATGTCAAAAAGTTGCTATTGAAAGGTTTAAAACGCTGAAATAAGGGTAAAGTAAGCAAAAATGAACTCAATTTCGCGCCGAAGGCGCAAAATTTTTTGGACTGTTATGTCCGACACTAAAATTTTTCCTTTACGTCTGGTTTCGGGGGGAGGGGGCGGCCGCCCCCCCCCCTAAGTGCGCCCCTGCGCATAATACTATAAAACCGAATCAGCCAAACAATTTCTAATTGACTGACTGATTGTAAACTTTTTGATTGTTTGCATCCATACCGTCAAAAATTTTCGGTAACCAATCCAACACAGATCAACTGGGCAAGCCAGACACACAAACAGAGGCATGGTAGTTTTTTTAGTTAAATCAATTGTAATTCGCATCGCTTAAACAACTTCTTATTATTCGCTTATTTTTCTCAGCATTAAATTTAAAGACAGATATCTCTATTCTGACCTAGCTATGTAATTCGAAAGTTAGCTAAGTAGCTAGAGTTAGCCGTTCCCGCGCCTTCAATTCAATGAATGTTAGGACTAGAAACGATTTCAAGTCTCACTTTAGTAACACATATATACCTCGTCTCTGTGTCTCCAAGTTACGTAAGCATAACCCAGACCTAACACAAGCTAACGTTAGATGATTCAGTTTTTTTGAAAAATCTGATGACTCACGCACTACTTGCATATATACGTATATATATATACGTTCATAATCATCATATAACACTCACACATATGATACATTATATACACAAAGCAAAAATCAAACACTTCATACACAAGTTTTCAAATAAAAACACAAGAATTCACACAGCGCCTATTTTTATATACGATATACGTAACCTGTATATACACTTATATTCTTATTCACTCAATAAATAACCATGATGTAACAAACAACTGACAACTCGTTTACAAGCTTATTATGTCGACACACACACATACGTACATATTCGTGCGTAATGCTAAAAGGCGGCACTTAGTCCTTTGAAGTTTAGCTGATACTTAGCTAACAAAACAGCACTCAATCAAGTATGACACCACAAATATATACAGCTAAGCTGTAGTAGTGGGAGTGAGAGAGTATATAAATATACGTATACGTACATAAGCAAGCATATATACATACGTATATATAAAAGTATATATATGGGCTAGGCTTAGTTACAAATTAAAGTCAAAGTCAAGTCGCAAATTCGTCCAGAAAAAACTACCTGGAGACACATCACCGAAGCCCGACCGTGGCAGGCACCAAGCCGTCTAGAGAGCGAGTGAGGGAATCATTAATATCCAAAACACAAAAACAAATTTTAAACTAAAGTAACAACAAAAATTAAACAAAACATACACAAAACAATAACCATCAAAAAATGCACAGAAAGAGCCAGAGCTTTAGGATATGATTTTATTTGCACGTTTGTAACAAAATTAAATTAAATTTATGTTCCCAAACTCAGTATAATTTCAATGACTCATGAAATTCAAAATAGAAAAGTTTAGCTAACATCAGCGGCCACTCAAGACAATTTAATTTTTTCCATTTTTCCACTCCTCAAAAACATTGGATTAAAAATATATATAGAGATATCGTTGATCTGTCCAAGAAAATAATTAGGGCCGAAAACAAAGGCAGAGGCTAGCACCGGTTTGACAGATTTTCAATTTTGTTACCCACCCATAGGAGACTACCTAACATAAGTAGAGTCAGTTAGGCAGTTTGTCTAGTATATATACGCAGCTTATCAAAAACACTGGAAAAAGCCAACTCCTAAAACGATTGGCATTTTATTTCACGTCACTCAAAACCATTAATGGCAAATTGAATGGTACATATCAAAGACGCTTCACGTGCTAATTTGACCTCCCTGTTATGCACAAAAATATTAATTTCAACATTTTCATTGAGTAAAGAAACAAAAAACATAATTAAATACCATAAACGGGAAATAACATATTTCTCAATAAACCAATATTTTGGCGTATGTATTTTCGGATTCTGTATGCACAACTAAGTACGTATATTTATACGCACACGTAACCGATCAAGCCGCAAGCTTATATCTCTAGAGGAGGGGGAGCACTTTTCGGGGGGATTTTTGCAAAAATGAGCCTTTGTCACGAAAAATTTCCGGCAAAAGACGGAGCTGGAAAATGTTCGAAAATTTGAAAAAATATCTGGCGCAAATTTAAGCACCCAAAAACCCGGTGGAAGCGATTTCGGTGGGGATGAAGGTCATGTCAGGGGGGGCGCCCTCCCTGTAAGAATACCCTGGCTATACGATACGCACTACAGTGTACCAACTCTACAATGTAAAATTATACAGATATATACAACGTATAGTAGATATGCTTCTCAATTTTGTACGTACGCACATACAGAGGCCGGGGCTAGCACAACAAAAACTACTCCTCCCCCCGTAACCTCTTAAAGATAAATTTATATTTACAAAAATTTAACTCTATTCAATCTTTTTCTTTCACATCCCCAAAAATTCATTCATTGAAAGTGACAGGACAGGAGGTCAAACATAACAACCTATATATATATATATATATATATATATATATATATATATAATACATAATATATAACGTATATACATACGTAATATATATACACGTACTCATTCACCTGTCTAAGTAGTAACTAGTAAGTATATAACTAAACAGAAAAATTGTTGCATTGCACTCCTCAAAATCCCACAAACATAATAGACTTCAGTACGCATTTATATATACGTAATGCATGACAGGTTAATCGCAGAAATATTTAAGGTATATATAAGTAATTTTCACCATATATTGGATTATAGATAAATAATATTACGCATTATAAATAAATAATTATAATAAAATATAAAATTCACTTAATTTTAAAATGTATTACGACCATACCTGAACGGAAAGTCAAATTTCCCTGACCCTTGTGTACGCAAATTTGGGTATATACCCCTTGTGAGAGCAATTTTTCTTGGGGGTACTGTTGAAAGCGATTTTTACCATTTTTTACAAAAAACAACGATTTTTTAGCCAAAACACGTTTTTCGGACGTTTGTTTAGCTAAAAATAGTGACTTTAAGTAAAAAATTCCGGCGAAGCCGGAAAATTTTTGAAAATTTTAGTCGTAAAACCTATTTTTTGGGCAATGTTCTTACCCCTTGTGGTCAATTTTCTTGCCCCTTGCGGGAGCAATTTCGCGATCTCTTGTAGACGACTTCGCCGAGGGGGGATTTCCCTCCTGTCCACCTGTGATTACGACTCTGTTTTAGCGGGTGTTAAAGAATTAACATGTTCGTATCTGTTTCATATGACTCTATGCTACATTACATGGCAGCCAGGGGCGGATCCAGGGGGGGGGGAGCGGCCGCCCGAAAAGTAGGAAAAATTTGAAATTCGAAGGTAGGAAAAATTAAGGAGAGAAAGAGGAAAAGGGCAAAAACAAAAAACTCCGCGAATTTTCTACCTTTTAACCGCACATATATCTATTGCATTTATGAAGAAAAACTTCGAAATGCATCCGATTTTTCGGAGAAAAATAAAATTTTTGCCTAAAAATGTCAAAATTTTTTCTCAGTTCTTCAGTACGAAAAGAATTAAAGATCCGAAGACCGATTTTACTGCAAACGCAAAAATTTCGTCAACTTCTGGGGGCTCCGCCCCCCAGACCCCACGCTGGAGAAGTTTTACCGCCCCGTCACTCAATCCTGGATCTGTCAGTGATGGCAGCTATATAATATATGTAATATTATTTAAGCAAGTGCATACATATATACATGTATATATGCCAAGTGCGAATCAATTTTAGTCTTATCAAACAAGTGACTGCACTTGTATGCGTGGCTACGCTGAAACTTTCCTTTAACTTTTTGCAAAGTTTGTCTTTAAAAGCAGGAACCAAGCAGATAATCGGCAAACAAAACAGCAAAGGCCAGAAGATTTTGCAAAAATAATGCCTATGGAAAAACTATCCTACTTGAAGCACAAACCACTTTCAAATATGCACATGGTCCGCCGAGCCAAACGCAAACTAAGAAGCTTCAAAGGCTTTACCCACTTCAAAACTTGAAACAAAAAACAGCTAAACCGAATCACAACACTAAAATAAAAAAACATAAAAAATCTTAAGGTTAAACTTTTAGCCTGCCTACACAAATTTCTATTAATTGTAAAGAAAGCATTTTTAAGTACATCCCCCTTTCGAAGGTTATCAGAAATATAAATTTATGCTGGCGGTTTCCGATTACATACCAACAAACTAAAAATTTGAAGAAATGCCATTTATTTACACACAAACACCAGCACAAAAATTGCACATTGCAGCAAAAAACCCTTTCCATACAAACTATTGCAGTGCAGGAAGCTATTTACACCAAAACATTCAGTCAAATGAAAAAGTTACATAGGTATTCACACCTAGCTATGCCTGTACAAATATACCTATTTGCAATCATGATACCGTTATATATATACATTATTTTCAAAATTGCACGTAATATATATATATATATATATATATATATATATATATATATATATATATATATATATATATATATTAGGGATCGACCGGAACTCCAAAAAACCGGAACCGGAACCGGAATTGGCTTTAAAAAACCGGAACCGGAACCGGAACCAGCTCTTTAACACTACAAAAGTCGAAAATTTTTTCTGACGTTTTGGACAATTTTTGCACAATTTTTCGCTTTTTAATAGTTACTAGAACATTGTAATAACGTTTGCTTTATATTTTATATAGTTATTTCAATGCAGGAACATGAAATTTGCAATTTATTAAGAGATTTTTGTCTTATAGCACAGTTAAACTTTACTACATTATAGCTTTAAAATTAAAATTTAAAATTTAAAATTAATTATACACGGTATGAATATGCTATATTTATATTATTCGAGCACATTTTCGATGAATAAACGGCATCTATATTTTTACATTCTATATACGAATTTCGATGAATAATTTAATCGAATGCAAGTTGACTTAAAGGACATTTGCTTGCAAATAAAATTTAACTTCTTACTTGGTTAAGCTGAATTTTAAATTAAGCTAAATATAAGTAGATAGAAATTGATTCCTCCAAAATTTTTGCGAGCACCAACAACTGCTCCATCGACAAAATAAGTCATAAACATGTTTAGTTTTTATCTGGCTTTCTAGGCTGATAATTTCTAGTCATAATCAAAAAGTTCATTTAACTTTACTAGAAGCGTTGCAGCATTTTCAAAACGCAAAATAAAAAATAATGCCATTTACATTTTTAGAAAACAAAAGATATCTATTACTGTTTTAGTTTACTTTTATTCTCTCTGTACTTCAGACAAAATTAAACTTTTTCTGAAAATTACTGTTCTTGTATGTATAACTGTAAATCTAATCTGGTTATGAACTTAGGTAACATCAGCTATATACAAAATTGGACTTGTTTAGAACATCGGCATATAATTCCTTAGCTTGTTGTTATATCTCAGTATAATTAGTTATCATTATTATAATCATAATTATAATTAACTTTAGTTATTGGAGTTTTCTGATTAAAATGCAAATGGTTTTTGCATGATTGAAATATTATATATAAATTTTCATCCATTAAACATATAAGCCAAAAGTATTTTTGTCAAGTTTCAAAGAAAACCGAAATGCACAATTTCTCCAACTTGAGTTAAACAAAATTACTTCCGTTTAGCTAGCTTCATCAGGATTTTTAAATTTTAAATGACGTTTCATCAAAAGATTTTTAAAAACCATTGCTATTTGTTCCATCCATAATTTTTTAGTAATTCTGTTGATCTGCGCACTGGATTAATTACTAAACAAAGAGCAACAAACTTACGTAGTCATATTTAAAGTCCAGTCTCGATTTAAACAATTAAAAAGATTAAATTTAAGCTAAAACTGACATTTGATTATACAACAGCGCACTCTATAATTTTGAAATAGCATAGGTCGACGGTAAGGCTTCAATAATTTCAATTCAGCATTAGGTACTCTTAAATTTAAAAGTTTCGGCGGTCTTGTGCTATCTAATCTGAGTTATTAAGTATTATTTTTGTTTTATAATATATATATTAATATTCATAACAACGATACATTAGACATTATTATTACAAATTCAAAACATTCTAAGTATATAATGCAATAGCGCCGCAGGCGAAAATTTTTGTATAAATAATATTCTGGTTATAAGAGAATCGCAGTTTTTTCAAAAAGTTTTAAAGAAGTTTGATAAAATTTTTGAAAATTTTAATAAAATTTTGCTTTTGATAATAGGCTAAAATTGGTTCCGGTTCCGGTACGTTTTCAAAAACCGGAACCGGAACCAAAAAGTACCGGAACCGGAACCGGAATTCCGGTCGATCCCTAATATATATATATATATATATATATATATATATATATATAAAAAGAAGTCACATAAATTAAGAATGATCATGCCCGACGAAGTGATACGTACTGGCTCTAACCCATACATAAACATTCATAGTGCTGTGCTAAACTTTGATAAGTGCGTAAGAACCTGACAAAAATGAATTCTTCAGACTTCACATGGCATAATATTGGGTAATTCTTTCGTAGACGCCCAACTGTGCAGAACTTTAACAGAACATAAATACGTAACCCATTGAGCTCAGATGCAGTATGGGTGCATTTGAATTGAACACACTTCAAATTGATGTACGACAAAAATTTAAAATTTCAACAAATTTAAATTTTTAAGTTTTTCAAAACAAGTTTTCATGGTCGCTGACGCTGAAAAACATGAATCTGAGTGTAGTATGACGATTCAGCCTATCCTTAGCTAGAAAATACGCTTGGATGTTACAGCTTTTTCCAAGACCGAGCTAAAGATAAGCTGGATCGAAAAAGGTTTCGCATTTGAATTCAGCATCCCTGAAAACTCAAAACCCTGGCGCCTTCCAAAAGCAAGCACTCTAATAACCATGTTCAATTACAAAGCACACAGGTAGCTGAAACTTAGTACGTATTTATTAAAGAGTATTTATACCCGATTAATTGGGTATAAATACCCTTTAGTAAATAATTAAAATAATATTAATTTTAATACACCCCAAGATAATTTATTTAAACTCAATATTATAGTATTTTTGTTCTATACTTCCTTGTTTATGCCACACCTACCAAATGATAAGACCGTCAGTGCATTTTTGATAAAGCTCTTTGCCCTCTGAGTCCAGTGCCAACAAATTTTTCAGATCAGGATCGCCTTGCAGATTCCTGTGGGGAAAAACAAGAAAAAACAGATAGTGGATACATAAGTATAAATTACATAAAAAATGTTACACTATTTAACACAAACCCACAGAAATCGACATTTCAGCAAAAGCTTGGGCCTGAAGGAGCCCAAACGTTTTCTTCGTACCATGACGGCCGAGTGGTTAAGGCGTTCGACCGAGGATTCGACAGTTCTGAGTCCGAGGTTCGAATCCCCGCTGCGCTGCGGCAACAACTAATTCCCCTGAGCAAGAGAGGGTTTACTAAGCACTTGTTGGTTTGCTATGGGCACTAGCCAACGCCTAAGGAAAGAAGGTGGCTAATTTACCCGCAAACCTTTACCTTTTTACCTCTATTAAGCCTCCCAGTACAGTAGCAAGTTTACAATCCTTAGTTTAGTGCTTTTCTTAATTGTTCCAGCTTCACCGGAGTAGACTGAATCGTTCAAGCCTGCTAGTTTAAATTAGAAAGTAGTATGCTGGATAGGTAGTCAAATCGAGGGAGGACTAGTCTTACCAATGCTGAATATGGGCAGTACAAGACTGCATATATGTACAACGCTACAATAGGCCAATATCAGTGATGAATTCACCGACTGCATAGACCACTTTAGCTCCTTCTTGTCACACGGAACTACCCCCCCCCCCCCAGCCATATTAGTCATGATGCCCCATCTTTGGGCATAGAGAGAAACCAAAACCAGCAGAAGTCACAGCAGGTAACAACGTACGTATTAATCCAGTGTGAGAAGGCGACCTGTTCCTCGTATCGAATGGAATGGACGATGCCCTCGTTGGAGCCCTCCGACATGCCCGGGAGAGACTCCACATTCTCCGCCTTGGTGATCATCTTTTTGAACTTGGTCGAAATGTCACGGCTCCTCAGCCTTTGATATAACTAGAATGGTTTAATTGTTTATATACTATATATATATATATATTAATTGTCATCAAGAAGAGGACATACACAAGATTTTTAAATTAAATTTTTAATGAAATTAAATTTCGTCTTTTAAAGCTCAAAGGAGGGACGTCTGCTAACAGAGTCTTTGTGTTTCCATCTTCAGCAGGACAACAACCTAGAGCACGACAAGGGCTTAAAAGAGGAACGTTATTACGTATATATAGCAGAAACGGAAAGATTTTGAACAGAAATTGAATGGATTTTAAAAATGAAGGGAGTCCAACGGAACCCCAAAAAAGGGTGTGTCCAAACCTAAATTTTTCCAAATAAAATTCACCAGATTTGCACTAAAAATAAGCTAAACATTTCATTCCCTCAAAAAAGGTGCAGGGGGCGTATCCAAGGGGGGGGTGTCCAGGGTGACCGGACATCCCCTTTGCGGAAATTGTTTTGAATGTTTGGCCATTTTTTGAAAAAATTGAGGTCGGACACCTCCCTTTTCAAAATCCTGGATACGCCCCGGGCCCCCATCATAGCTGCCCGTATCATAGGGGTCGCGGCAGCGACCCCTATAATATGTGTGAAAAGTGGCTGGAGACAGTGTAAAATAAGCTGCGCAGAAGCTGCGCAAAATCCTGTGCATATCCTGCGCAGATTTCATGCGCAAATTGTAGAGCACATCGAGTTTAGTATGTGTGTGAAGTTTCAGCCCCGTATCACTTACCGTTAAAAAGTTGCGCCCCGGACCGGTTATGGCGGCGATGTTTTTTTTTCCGGTTTCTCCTATTTGATGGTTGTATTGTACATAATGTTCGCCGCTTTCACGTGATCTGCAGCGGTGGGCCAACCTAAAGGGCTATAGGGTCTAGTAGTACCCTCTAAAGAATTTAAGAATCACAACTTTTTTTGCGCCGCAGCTGCGCCACAGCGCCGCAGTGGCGCCGCAAAGTCGTCTCATAGCGAAAAGTGACCATTTTTGTGGTCGTCGCTCAGGTCGAACGTTACGAGCTGGAGCTGATTTCTTTTTATAATCAGAAATTACATATATTGAACTAACTAACGGTCCAGGTTGCGTTTCTCTATCTCTTCCCTAGCGACCACAGTGGCCCGTCAAAAATGGCGAAAATTCGAAAAATGAAAAATCGAAATTTCTCGCTAACGCTATCTATTCAACTTTGAAAGCTCAAATCTTCCATACAATGGTTTTCTGGCACGGAGAACCGATTCCCACAGTTCGTTTTACCGTCAGACCCACCCATCTTGCTGGGCTGGTTCCACTTTGCCGTCTGGAGGGTCCGGTCGGTACCGACTTCCGGGAACACCATATAGGACTGTACATAGCCTCTCAAAACATTGTCTATAGGGGTTTTCTGGTGCGCCCAGCTCATTCCCGGTGTCGTTTTTGCCGTCCGACGTACCTATTTTGCTGGGCTGGTTCCACTTTGTCGTCGGGAGGGTCAAATCGAAAACCGCTTCCTGGAGGTCCATAGTAGGCTTTACCTGGACTCTCAAAACTTTGTCTATAGGGGTTTTCAGGTGTGCCCAGCTCATTCCCGGTATCCATTTTGCCGTCCGACGTGCATATATTGCTGGGCTGGTTCTACTTTGCCGTTTGACGGATCAGTCGGGTGGGAGGGTCAAATGGTCGAAAATAAAGTTCTTCAAAAGTGGTCAAAGTTGGTATAAAATGAAAGCCCTAAGTGAGCTGAGCAACTTTTGTCATAGAACTGCATACCCAAAGTGGCTGTAGAGTGCTGTGGTGGGGTGGGGTGGAGACTTAGGCGATTTTGGGTCAAAAATGAAATTTTTCAAAAGTGGTCAAATTTGGTACCAAATGAAAGCCCTAAGCGAGCTGAGCAACTTTTGTCATAGAACTGCATGCTCAAAGTGGCTGTAGAGTGCTGGGGTGGGGTGGGGTGGGGACTTAGGTGATTTTGGGTCAAACATAAAATTTTTCAGAAGTAGTCAATTTTGGTATCAAATAAAAGCCCTAAGTGAGCTGAGCAACTTTTGTCATAGAACTGCGTGCCCAAAGTGGCTGTAGTGTGCTGTGGTGGGGTGGGGTGGGGACTTGGAGATTTTGGGTCAAAAATGAAATTTTTCAAAAGTGGTCAAATTTGGTACCAAATGAAAGCCCTAAGCGAGCTGAGCAACTTTTGTCATAGAACTGCATGCTCAAAGTGGCTGTAGAGTACTGCTTTGACTTAGGTGATTTTGGGTCAAACATAAAATTTTTCAGAAGTAGTCAATTTTGGTATCAAATGAAAGCCCTAAGTGAGCTGAGCAACTTTTTCTCATAGAACTACATGCTCAAAGTGGCTGTAGAGTGCTGGGGTGGGGTGGGGTGGGGACTAGGCGATTTTGGGTCTAAAATAAAATTTTTCAAAAGCGGTCAAATTTGGTATCAAATGAAAGCCCTAAATAAGCTGAGCAACTTTTGCTGTGTCGGATTTATGCCTTTCTCTACCGGAATTTAAAGGATAAACATTGGCCCAAAACACATATTATCCCCTTTTGTGCGGAGCATTTTTGTTACTTCTGTTTATATACGTACACACAGATAAAATGCGCATTTACATATACGTACCTGATTAAATTCCCAAAATGTGAGGGCATCCTTACTGCCGGACAGGCCACGATTATACTCCTCAATCAGCTGTCTCACTTCATACTCCGGCAGCTTTAGGCCCACCGTGTGAAGGGCCGTTTTCAGCTCTGACATCTGGATGGCTCCATCCCCATTAATATCAATCTAAAACAGCAGAACAGAAAAATAGTACAGACAGACAGACTCCTGTACAGACAGACAGACCTTCCCACTGCAGTGGTATCCACAACAGATTATATCCGGGCGTTCAAAATTTTTTGAATTCACAGTTAAATGATTCCAATTTTTTGGCAATTTTTCGCCGTGCGCTGAGGCATGCCATCATACAGCTAAGCTACAACAGTGGTTTCACAAGCAGTTTCAGATAAATTTTCATTACTTTGTCTGAAATGTAAACAAATATCCGAATATGTTTCTCAAATCGGATTTATATTTTCCGAACATAAAAACTACCCGGATAGCCAATGAGTGCCCACCACTAATTTAGGCATTCAATATTGAACGTAACCACACGTGCACACGTATATATATATAACTTTGTTGACAGGACAGAACTAAAATTAGAACAAAACTTACTGTATTAAAAACTTCACAAAGTTCCTGAATTTGGTCCTGACTTAGGAATAGGCTAGCTCGGTCATCCATCGTTTTATATATAAGTTTTGTAAAGATAAATATCTATTATAATATAATAAAAGGAATGAAACTGAAAACAAAACCAAACACATCAAGTGAACATTGGGGAGAGCCTGACGACGGAGACGGAAGCAAACCTCTGAAATCTGGAAAATCTTGCATCATCAGAAAATCAACATCCATTTCACATTTCAGTGAGTGCCATCGCCATAGGAATCCCAGGAAATGAGGCCGCCGATGAAGCGGCAAAACTGGAGTCGCTGCTCCCACAGACAGATGTTACAGGCTTATTTCTAGGCCAAAATTTAAGGGGGGGGGGGCTCGAAGTTGCGGGGGCGGGGGTCTCGTCCCCCCACCCTCCGTCGAGAACCCACCCAGATTTTTAGCCCAGCCACACCCAGGTGTACCACCTATTTGGGTTGGGGGGAGTAAAAGTCCAAATCTGACTTGGGGGGTCTCAAAAATCAAATTCTTTACAAAAAACTGTACCAAAACTGTACCCAATTTTTTCAGCTAAAAATGACCGTTTTTCGTCATAAAATCTGCTATTTTAGACATAAATTTAATCAAATATCACCTGTATTGCGTTTAAAAACCTATTATTTAGCGTTTTAACTATTTCTAGCCAATTGTTATATACATTATACAAGTTACAAAAATTTTCCGAAAAATTGCAAAAAATCTTGTTTTCACTTATTTGGACCCCATTTTAGGGGGGAGGAGGGGGTCTGAGCTTGCCTTGGGGGGGGGGGAGTAGTCAAGGGAGGGGGAGCGGAAGGGGGGGTCTTGTCTTCTCGTGGGGGTCTCACAGGGGGCAAACTGTAGGCTGGTATATACACCTATGATGGCCATAGGTGTAACGGAGATTTGGGGTGGGGGAGGCTCCCCCCCAACAATTTCTGGGGGGGCCCCTCTGGCGACCCCCCCCCAACCCCCCCCCCAGGACCCCCCCCCAACCCTCCCCCAAAAACATTTTGCACTTTTTATGCCAAAAATCGCATTTTCAGCCGTTTCTAACGATAAAAAACATCTAACCATAAAGTAATTTTAACATTAGACAGTGGTTTTAAACTCAAAAACTTGATTGCCAACATGTTTCCAAGTCCAAAATATGGACAATATTGAGTCATAAGTTCTATAATACCGTTAAAAACGTGTATTTCTCATAATAATAAACAGTTTAAGCCAATGGACATTTTTGAAAATTTTTTCAAAATTTACCCTAAAAATGCCCAATTTTTTGCCATTTTTCGCCGAAGGCGCGACTACCCCCCCCCCCCGCCCGTTGGGGGGGGACGTCCCCCCCAAAAAAGTTTTGGGGGAGGGTTGAAATAAAGGCTTGGGGGGCTACCCCCCCCCAACCCCCCCCCCCCACCTTACACCTATGCCTATGGCCACACCCATAGTTTCACCAGGGGGGGGGGGTAGCCCCGCCCCCCCAAAATTTTCTACCAACTTCACCCCCTCCCAGATTTCTTGACTATCCCCTCCCCCCCCCCCCCACCCCCCCCCCGAACCGAACCCCCCCCCCCCCGCGCACTTGTTGGCATACTGTCCTTAGGGGGGGGGGGGGGGGGGGGGGGGTATCCCCCCAAAATTTTCGACCAAATTTACCCCCCCCCCCGATGTTTGGACTATACCTCCCCCACTTTTGGCTAACCCCCGGAACCCCCCCCCCCGAGTTATGGACCCAAAAAGTTAGCTAAATTTGGTCGAAAAATGGTCATTTTTTGAAAAATTTTTCCAAAATTTTGGCCTAATATCGCGTTAAAACGGTGCAGAAATGCCTAAAACGTTAAGAACAAGCCTTATTTTGATGAAAAAAGGGCTAAATTACAGAAAATTTTGCATGTTTTGGCCATTTTCCGAAATTTTTGACGTCCGAATTCTGGGGGGGGGGCACCCCCCATCACATTTCGGAGGTCGGCCAAGATTTACCCCCCCAGACCCAAAGTTCCAGGAAAACTATGCTTTTTGGGTCAACGTTAAACGTTAAACCAAACGTTACAACACAGAAGTTTTTTGCCATTTTTTTTAATTTCCTGAGGTCGGAATTTTGGAGGGTTGGAGGGGGGTACTCTTCATCACATTTCGGGAGTCGACCATAGGTGTACCTTGAGAATTCGTTGGGGGAGGGGGTAGCCGAAATTAGGGTGGGTGGGGTCAGCCGTTTTGAGGTGGGGTGGGGTCCGGAAAAATCTAATTTGGGGGGGGGTAAAAAATTTTTTTCGTCAAAAATTTTGAAAAAATTCGCAAATTTGCTAAAAAAGCGTTGTTTCCAACTACAATTCAACAATACTTCTTCATTTTTGCTCATTTGTTCGAAAAACTTGGATTTTATGCAAAAATTTCGAATTTTTCCAAAAAATTTCATATTTTTTGCTAATTTTGAGGCAAACTTTTCGAAATTTTGAGGGTGGGGTCTGGCACATTTGGGTGGGTGGGGTCTGGGATTTGGCCATTTGGGGGTGGGGTCTGCCTCCAAAATTTCGAGGGTGGTGTCGGCACTTTTCCATTTGGTGGGAGGGGTTCCCCCTCCCACCCCCCCCAGGTACACCTATGGAGTCGACCGCCATATTTTCAATGTTTACCCTACCCCAACCAAAATTTCCGGTGAAACTATGGCCACACCTTGACACCATAGGTGTACCAGGCTACAGTTTACCCCCTGTGAGACCCCCCCACGGAGAGGCCAGACCCCCCACCCCCCATACCCGACCTCGACTACTCCCCCCCCCCAAGCCGGGCTCAGACCCCCCTCCCCCCCTAAAATGGTGTCCAAACAAGAGAAAAAATGCTGAATTTTTGTAAAAATTTTGGCAATTTTTCAAAAATTTTCTGAAAAAATTGTCTAGAAACAGTTAAAAACGCTAAAAAATAGGTTTTAAAACGCAATATGAGTGGTTTTTTATTTAATTTATGTCGAAAATAGTCGATTTTATGTCAAAAAAGGGCCATTTTTAGCTGAAAAAAATTGGGTACAGTTTGGGTAGTTTTTTTGAAAATTTCCGATTTTTGAGACCCCCCCCACAGGGAGAATTTTTATGGTATAAGCATAGTAAAACCGTAGAAAATTGCCGCGAATTACCACGCTTTTACAGCATGCTAAATTTGTGGTATTTTTCTACATCGATTTTACAACGGATATACCACGTGGTAAAAACATCTTAATAAATTTCAATCGCTTTTACAACATATTTACAACGCAGAAAAAACATTGTAAACTACTTACCACTATTTTACTACGAATTTATCCTAACGTAAAATCGCTGTAAACGTTTTACATCATTTTTACTTCAAATTTTCGACAAGGAAAAGTCATTGTAAAATCATGGTAAAATAGTGGTAGATATAAACACTAGATGTTCCATAGTTTTACCACATGATACGCTGTTTATTTCTGGCTTATTTTAATAGTTCATGCAGTGGGACTTGCAGCACAATACTTCTTATGGTAGTGTTGCTGGAGTGGATTTTACCTTTACATTTTATATACTTTACTGAATTTTACCGTTTTAGCCCGCATTTCGTCTTCCCTTCTTCCTCCAAAATTGATATTCCGTACTTGTCCCGATAGCCCAAGGTGAGCGAATACTGAACATACTTTAATTTTCTCAATTCCTTTCAATTTTGGGGAGGGAGGGTTTAATGTGTGCGATTGAGAGCGAACTGTTACGTTTGGCTCCCATCCCGCCCCACGCTACGGTAGCCCCATCCCAGCCCACTTTTTGGTCCGTGTTCATGCCCAAATGTATATATATACGTATATATATATACCGACCGAATATGTTTTCAGGTTCACACTTACAATTTTGCATTTTTATGCTAAACAGGATATATAATTTTTCTGCTTAAGAAGCTAGTTTTTGCTTAAAATTATTTCTGGTCCTGTCTAAGGGAGGAGGTTTAGGAGTTGAAATTAAAGAAACAGTCCTCGGACATGGAGATTTTGGGAAAGTAAGGAAAAAGTAATGTTTTCAAAAGTAGGGAAAACTAGGCATAAACGGTGGAAAGTTTGGCAAAAAGTAGGAAATATATATATAATGCATTTTATTTCAACAATTTTCAAAAGATTACGTATACGTACTAAGTTTTGTATTTTAGCAGTGAGTGATATGTATACTAAACCAAACCAAACACCAAACCACGGTTTCTTTCAAAATCAGTCCTGTGCTTTTCAGACTTCAGTGTGTTTTTCTAAAGAATTTTCTAAGATATATATAATGTGTTTTTCTGCAAATTGATTTTTCGCTATTTTAACTCAATTATATACAGGGTATTTTTTACATGGGGGGGGCGGGCCCCCTTCCCCGAAATTGACCTTCCCCCCCGAAAATGCCTCCCCCCCCCGAAATCGCCCCCCCCGGGATTTTGGTCTGACCCCTTAATGAGGTCTACATTTTTTCCAAAAATGGTCAAATTTTCAAAAATTTTTTTGAAGAGATTTTTTCGTACAAAATGGCTATTTTTACCTTAAATCCTGGCATTTTTGAGAACTTTTTGTGTTTTACCATGCAAAATTCGCCAAAAAATACCATTTTTTGGCTCATTTTTGCAAAAAATATTTCCCCCCCCAAAAATGTCTTCCCCCCCGGGCCCGGGGGCCCCTCCCCGGGAAGCTCCCCCCGGAAAAAAATCCCTAAAAAATACCCTGTATATATATAACGGTTTTTACGACACAATCTTGATGACCTACCTAATGGTTTTGGTTTGGCTGATGATGGCCTAAAAAATTCTGGTTGTTGAGGACGCCCATTTAGTCTAAAAGTCGGCGATGAAAAAGTCCTGCCTCGCCTCCAAGCCGATACCCTCAGTTTTTCTGCCCAGCCACACGTATACAACTCTTCAAACTTCCCCGGTCCAGCCCATAACTTCGGCAGTAACAAGTGTCTACGTTTTATCCCCCTCCCCAATACGGAAAACTGGCGCGTATAGTTTAAAGTTCGTTATTCTGCCTATTTTACAGTGCTGTGAACCGCCGTTTTTGTAAAGTTAATGTAAAAGCATGAGAAAACTCCATTGTCCACGTTTTTAACACGTTGGAAATCCGAGGTAAATCTAAGGTAGAATCGTGGTAAATTTATCGTAAAATGTTACTATCCTTCTCCTATTAGTTTTAGCATGTTTTTACCACGTTTTTCAATGATTATTTGCAAAGTGAAAAACATGGTAAAATTATGGTAAACATGTTGTAATGGCGTGGAAAAGTCATAGTACCTAAAATGGTAAAACTATTTTAGAAACGGGATTTACCATGATAAATTCATTGTAGATTTCGTAAATTTGTGGAAACCTTATGGAAACTTTGTGGTAAATGTATCGTACGTTGCGCAGGGAAAATCATGGTAAAAACGACATAACCATTCCACAGCAAAGAACCATCAATTTACTTCAATTTTACCATTCATTTTACCATAATTTTTCAATAAAAAGTTCTCCCTGTGCCCCAAGCCAGATTTGGACTTTTTACTCCCCCCCCCAACCCAAACAGGTGGTACACCCATAGGTGTGGCTGGGCAAAAAATCTGGGGGGGGGGGTTCCCGACGGAGGGTGGGGGACCCCCCCCTAATTTTTCGATTTTATGCCATTTTTGACCACTTTTTGGCCAAAAATCTGGGGGGGGGGGTAGCAAAAATCCGAAAATCTGGGGGGGGGTCGCCAAAATTTGTCATTTTGGTGGGGGGGGGTCCCCCCCCACCCTAACACATCTATGGGTACACCTATGCTTGACACCTATGTTGCCAACATGTTTCTAAGTCCGGAATAAGGTCAATATTGAGTCTACAACTACAAGTCCATAAATCAGTTATAAACGTGTATTTCTCATGATAATAAACACGTTAAGTCAACAATTTGGACTTTTTTGGAAAATTTTGCAAAATTTACCCTAAAAATGCCCAATTTTTGGCCAATTAGGCGCCACCCCCCCCCCCCCCCCGCCCCCCCAATTATATCTATGCCCCTGGCGCCTCCACTGAGTCAGTCGTCCGCCCCGCCCCTCTCCAACAACAATACTGCAATGACTAACACAACAGTATTCTTTCAAGCTATCACATAGCTACACAATTGTTACAGCAAAATATTTTGCAACTATTAAACAATATCAAGGAAAACTCTTTGAAGGAAGCAAGCTGAAATTAATTGCTAGCTACTATCTCAGCACTAAAACGAAATACAGATACCTCTCCAGATACCGGCTCCGAAACATATACCTTAGACAACTTCTTGTAAATTTCGCGGATTCCTAGCAAATCTTCCGTTGAGTCGTTAGAAAAGAAGAAATTTTAAAACTTTATTACCGGGGAACGGTCTTCTGAATCTATTTCTCAACCACAACCAATAAGTTTCAAACTTTCAGGAATAGTAACTGTTGTTAAATACTAACATAGTGCAGGATTTGAAGACTTCCGCGTTTGGCTTGGTACTTACACAACAGGGATAATTTCAATCTTTCCAAACGGCATTATTCATTGCTTATTAAAGATAGCTCAAATTTGTCACCACAGATGTTGTTAAAACCAATTAAAATTATTCTTAAACAATTCACGGCAAACTGAACATTTTAATTTAGGTCACTGCCTGGAGAAATGGAGGCTGAGCTGAACAATGAATTAACAAATAATATTACGTGGTAGTTACCACTGCCGGGGTGGATCTTGGACAGATACTATGAACTAAAATCTTAATAAATCGGCATAAAATTTGGCACATTTATTCTTTATCATGGTCTACATCAAATGAGCTTGCCTACTACGTTGCGTGAGCTGGCTTGCTGTATACACAAAAGGAAATGTATTAAAAGTCTTGAATTTAAATATCTCCTTTAATCCTCTATAAATTCGCTTGAAATTTTGCATGCAAGCTTTCTTAATCTATACGCTCAGGTCTTCTTTAGTTTTTCGTAAAAGTGCATTTTCAATTTTTAGCTGATTTTGAATTACTATAAATTCTATAACTTGTTAACTATTGCGTTTTTCCAGAAACAAAGAAAACGGCCTTTGAGTATGCAGACATAAAACATATCTGCAAAATTTGGTCAAGGTTGGTTAAAGCAGTGAAGAGGAAATCGAAAACAAAGCTTTTGCAAATTTTAATTGTTTGCTTTAGTTTTAGGTATTCGCTATGCTTTCAATCAGCTGCATTGTTTTTTGTTAAATAATACACACAAGTAACACAGACGATCTCTAAACCCAATAGATTTAATTTTTGTTTAAAATGGTCCTACATTACATTGCTCGTGGAACCGGTCATCGTAAATCAGCAATATGTAATATCATCTGTAACTTTTGATGGAAAACACGTACAGATGAGATATGCACAAAGTTTTAAAGCTTTTTGTACTCCTTCACACGGAGAGTAAAATTTATTAAATCTGAAGGTAACGCCTGCATTATCGGGATTACTGATGTGAAATTTGGACAGATTGCTCAATTTTGAAAAAATCCTAAGTGAGAATACACTGGCTGGCGGAGTAGTTTGTGACAAAATTTCGGCACGTGGGAGGCCATGATTGTATAGCTACCTTTCTGCCGTAAAATACCGAAACATTATCTGTGCTTCATATGATACCTTCAAATTTCCAGCGTGAAAGACGGTAAAGGGGCTTTAAAACGATGTGCATATCTCTTATCTACGTGGTTTCTATCAAAAGCTACAGGAGGTTGAATATATGGCAAGGTTACGTTGACCATTCCGATCGCGTATGGCAAAGTTTAAAGTAATCGTTCGAAAATGAATTCTACAAGGTTTTTCATGACGCTTTTCTGTCAGAATTGTTTATTATTTTAGAAAATACACTATGCAGCTTATTAAAAGTATTATATTTGCGCAAAGCTGAAGTGATTCGTGCGAAACTTTCCATTTTGAATTTCTCAGACATACAGCGACTAAAATCGCTCATTTTGCGTGCACGATTGGCAGGATACGCAGGGGCTTTAGGTTTTGGTTAAATCGTATATTCCGTGAGATATAGACTTCCAAAGTTTTCGAATATTCATAAAATACTCAAAACTGCATATCGAAAAACCGAAAAAATTGCCCCTGCGTTCGGTTTATTTACACATTTGTGCACAATTTAAGCCAATTTCATTCAGCCGTTAATGAATGACACCGTTTTGAAAATTTAATCTTATCCCTGTTGTGTAAGTCGCAAGCCAAGCACAGGTTTACTCATATTCTACATGCTGCTAGTATTTAACACCAACTACCATTGCTGAAAGTTTGAAATAGATTGGGTGAAAATGAACTCATGAGAACCGTTCCCGGTAATTCCTGATAATCAGGTGCTAGTTTCCTTTCGGGTGTTTTTGACTCATACGGTGTTAATCCTTCGCGTAAATGGCCAAAACTTACGAAATAGCCTATTTCCATGCTTTTAACATTCTGGGGCCAGTCCCGTATTTTTAGGCCTAAAGATTTGTTTTGGTTTTGGTTTTGAAGGAAGTTTTGGTTTTTGGCCTTAGACTCCAAGTAAGTAGACAAGACACGGGATTGGTTGTTATGAATAGAAAGAGGACACAAAAATGAACATTTCTGATTTTACAACCTTTGAGCTGTCTACTCCAGCAAAAAACTGTTTTGATGGTCAAAAAATGACCATTTTTGAGGAAATAGGTTTTTTCAAAATTACTGCCACATGTTAAGGACAAAGTTGGCTTATTTATATTCAATCGATACAGCGTCCAAATGCACATTTTATGAATGCCCATTAGCCGGACAAAGAGTATACGACAGGAAGAGTACGAGACCGTACCCTTCCTAGTGTTTTCTAGCTTCTAGATGCTCGGCACATAAAGGCCGAAATCTCGGGCCGAGACCATGTGTTTATGTGCGTTTGAACTAAAATGCATCTGATTGGCTAATCGCCTACCTTATGTCAAAATTACGTGTATAAGGTGACTCCTCCCCCGACATCTCGGGGGGGGGGGCTCAGCTTAATGTTGTTAAGCGTGTGTTTATATGCGTTTGAACTAAAATTTTTGGTGTATATTCATCCTAGATGTTAACAAGTGAGAAAATTTCTGCAATTTTTCGCTAATTATGCCAGTTTCGTAAGCTCTTGCGAATGTGCATATACCAAGCTTTAAAACGACGTATAAAGCTCTTTCCAACTCCCAAAATTGTGACAGCTATAGCGTTTCAAAGCATTAGCACCAAAGCACTACACAAACAGATACCACCAAATAAAGCGTGGAAAGCCACGATGGTAGTTAGCCTATTATACGCTCTCTAACACCAAGAGTTTGCCGACATATGGCTTGCCAACCAGGCTTGATTTACCCGATGTTTTGTCAAGATTGCTTCATCCCTGCATTACGTAGGAAATCTCTGTAGTAGTATTACCACCTTAACAATTTTAAAGTAAATTTAATGGCCAAACAATACAAGAAATTAGACACAACAACAGTCTTCCACAAGCCACAAGTAATTATGCGCACGAACCAAGCGGAACAACTTCAACTACAAATTCTAAATTTAGTACCAATCGGTTGCTCAGAGTTGGAAGTGGTGTCGCTTTCCGGAAAGGTCGCAGCACCGCCTACCAGCTGTTTGTACTGGGAGACACTGGAGGAAGAAGCTTCCTGTCTATACAGTATTTGTTTGTCTTAGGAAGGCATGTGATAGTGTGGATCGAGAAACTCTGTGGAAAATCCTGTCGTTCTTTGGCATACAAGGAAAACTGAACCTGCTCATACAAGTTCTCTGTAAGCATACCGACTGTGCTGTTAAAATCTAAGGGGAACTCTCAGACTGGTTCCGAATACGAACTGGCGTTCGCCAGGGATGTGTTTGGCTCCATTTCTTTTCAACTCCTATATCGATGTAGCCGCGAAAGCCTTTTCCTACATTCAAACGTAGGCGCCTCCATAAGTTTCAGACATGGGAGTCAATTTTTCAAAGACGGCATAAAGCTCAAGAGCGAAGAACCATTCATGGATACCATCACGGCACTATTGTGTGCTAATGGCACCGCCCTTGTTGGAACACCCTCAGCTGACAAAAATCGGATTAAGTTACTTTGCAGAAGTATGTATGACCCTGGGCTTTCAGATCAGCTGTCCGAAAACGAAGGTTGTCTGCTTCTCTGATGGTCTCAATGACCCAAAACTGTCAGATAGGCGGTGTACAGCTTAAAGTAGCAAACTTTCAAATACTTGGGCTGCACTTTTCGCAGGATGGGCTACTAAAGGAAGAAATCACAAACCGAATCAGGCTGACAACCGATTCCTTCGCTAAAATGTCGAACATCTGGAGTAACCAAGATCTACAGCTACGTGTTAAGATGAATCTGTTTCAATCTGCGCTATCGGTTCTCCTGTATGGCTGCGAATCTTGGACTCCTCGAGCGACGGATACAGATCGCTTAAAAGTCTTCCAAAACAACTGCCTGCGACGGATTATGGGGTATCGCTGAGAGCCCATGTCCCCGTTATGACTCTGAGACACGCTAGCGGTCTTTCCCACCAGGGACATCCTAACGAAGCCTGCTGCTGTGGGTTGGTCGTGTGTGCAGACAGGCTGACAGCAGGATCCCAAAACGGTTGGATGGACCCCAGATGACCCCGGGCGGTGAGAAGACCTGGAAGACCGAGGAAGGAATGGTCGGATGTAGCTTTAGGTGACGTGCGGAAGCTTAGTCTACGGGATTAGTACCTGACCGCCCAACATCATTCGTCTTGAAGAAGATATGTCAACGGATCGGCTATTTCAATGGAAGGAAATCGTCTGGACCCATAAGTCAAGTAAGTCAAGAACACCCGGCCCTAAAAGCAGAACCTAATATCAAGCCAATTCGCGAAGCTTTATGCAGACTCCGAATTAGATTTTATTTTTAAACACCGACACCAGATCCTGATCATGACTTGGATTAATTAAGTTAATTAAATAACAGTCAATATTGATTAATTTATCAATGTCAAATTATTATTATTATTAATGAAACTGAACAAGGCTGGTTGCAGTTCTTGAGATAATACAATAAGAAAATAAGACCTAGCTCAGGTAAATTTCCATGACAGCTTATGTGAATAGAATCAATGGTCGCGGCTCCAGACATTTTGAAGCCAGCATCAGAGGGGCCCAAATATCCGAATCTGCTACAGTTTTGGTCAAACTTTCTCATAAGTTCGAAAGGTCTAGAGGAAAATGGTAGAAACCAATTTTGAAAGCTTTCGGCAGAGAATGAGACACCAGAGATCTAGCGTTGAATGGGGCCAATTTTTGCACTGCTCAACGCACGTCTATCTTCGCTCTGGTTACGAATTTGTAACATATGTGGGAAAAGGTTAACATATTCCGCCATTACCCATTTCATTTGCCGTTTATTAACTTCAAAATAAGTTCATTATTCAATCCATAATAACTCCATTTTTTTATTCTATAGGGAATTTTAGTTAGCTTTGTCTATTTTAAGTGAATGAGTTGAGCCCTAGTAGAGAGACCTAAAGACCTGCTTTCGTTTCCCCATTTCATTACCGGACAGCAAACCTATAGTTAGCTGCATCATAAGAATTTCATAGTAGATTCAGTCCTGCGCGTTTTATTAAAATGATTTCTTCTTTTAAATAAAAAGAGCAAACTAATGGTAGGAACAGATAAATTTACAAAGTACACAACCAGATACTAAATGTAATAATGTCACTGGATTAGAATTGTCACTTGGTAAATAATACTGATCAGCAGTAATGTTGGGCAGCAACTAATCAGAAATGAAATGACAAGTCCTCGTGAGCCTAGTGTTTCCAAGCAAGCGGTGGCAAGCATAAGTACTCGTTATCTATTCATTATTCAGTAGTTTAATATTTCCGGGAACTATAGGCTGAAGCCGGATTCACAGGCGCAACGACTAATGTCGCCTGTTTAGCAAATAGCTTTTCTTTTATATCCGTACAAAAGCGCACGTATATAAAAGGGTTTATCCCTGTGTTCAGCAGTGTAGCAGCTCCTGAAACGCACTCACAAGCAAACTGAGACAAAAACTCAAATTTAACGAGTAGTTCTGTTATCCAGTGGGAAACCAGAAATGTCAAGAATACAGAAGTTACCACACTAAATTGCATGGCCAAAGATTTTTCCTTATTTCGTCGCTGATCCAAGGCTGAAGATATCTGATTTTGTGAGTTTGCCCTTTTGACCTTGATAAAAATAACTGCATAGAAAGCTGTAACCAAGACTACTACCAGACTTGAAACAAACTTCAAATAGGCTTCAAATATTTGGCCTCTTAAACTGTTACCAAAGTGCCACGCAGATGCTAAACCGAACTGGCTATAATAGTAGCTGTCACAAAACCACCCGACTGTCATGCTTACCAACGAATTCACAATGGCTATGACGATAATTATATTGCATGTTTTCGTGGTAAAGTAAACGTCATACTTGGTAAGAGAAATTACTGATACAAGTCGATTAATACAGATCCCGAAAATATGAAGAAATGAATTCCAAATCAATACGCCGTTTATGAATCCAGTAATTTTTGATATCACAACTGGTTTGTCGAGCGTGATTGCGTCGACACTGCCAATTATCAATTGGAATAATAGCAGAGCACAATCAAATGCCGCCAAAGTTCGAGCCTGGATATAAAACGTATTTTTAAACGTGGTTTTTCGATGCTTCCAAAGGATCCGAAAGACCGCTAAATATAATATTAAGCTGACAAAGGACCAAACATCAGCAATAATCAAGTAGGCTAAATGAATCGGAAAGGTATCGTTTTCGGAGATTTCAATCATATTTTTGTGTCAATGGTATTCAGCCAAGATAAATGTTTAAATATTTTCTATGTACAAAAACAGCTAATTTCTTCGAGAAGACAATTTGCACATGCAGAATTGTGTCGTGCTAGACAGAAATTGAAAGACTACGCAATACTTCTTATTCTGGCTACAAGAAAACTTGCAGCTGGTGTGAACTTTTTCAAACTGAATCACTGTTATTTCAATCAAATAACTGAATAGACGGAACTTTGTTTTGCTCCTCTAAACTTTCTAGGCAACTCAAGAAAAAGCAGGATTATGACTGCAAAGCATTTGAATCTCGCATGCGATCCATCACAGGGCGACAGGGATTATCTTGCAATGAAGCCTTTTGTCCGTCAAAGTTTCTTTCCGATGCGAAAGCTGAGTCACAGTCTTCCAATCGTTCAAATGAGTGGCAAAGGTCTTGAGACGTCTTCTTCTTTAGACGTGTCTTGAGGGTGAGCATGAACCGGAAAAGGACAAACCACAAAGCACAAAGCACTAAAGCACAAAGCCCAAAGCACAAAGCACTGCGAGCATGAACCGGGCTTTAGTGCTTTAGTAGTGCTCGGGCAATAAAATAAAGCAGGAGTTTACCTGTTTGCTGAATAAGGCACGTTGTTTTAGCTAATTTAGCTGCTTTAAGTGTGTTACACGCGAAAATACTTTACTAGCTAGAAAATATTTTTGTTATCAAGGTATTGATTAAACTATATATTAATTATTTTATTATTAAACCTAATTAGAATGCTTTAGCTTTCCGCCGAATAAAATACCTATTTTACGTATAATACAAGTGAATAAATTGACTTTACACGTGATAGTATATGCATATCGTCATTTGGACTTTGGCATGAGCATGAACTATTTACTGCTTTGTGCTAAAGCACAAAAGCACAAAGCACTGTGACAAAGCACAAAGCACCCGTCTCTAAAGGACAAAGCACTAAAGGACGGAGGACAAGTGCCAAAAGCATAAAGCACTGCCTAAAGCACAAAGCACTAAAGGACAACGAGCATGAACTGGGCTTAAGGAAAAGTTGAACATTGTTGAACATCTCAAGGCACCTCCTCCTCAAAGCACCTCAAAGCAGAAAAGCACGAAGCACAAAGCACAAAGTGCTACAGATGACCATGAACCGGAAACGCACAAAATACAAAGCACTGTGCTTTAGACGTTTCTTGAGGGTGAGCATGAACCGGAAAAGGACAAAGCACAAAGCACAAAGCACTAAAGCAAAAAGCCCAAAGCACAAAGCACTGCGAGCAAGAACCGGGTTTTATTGCTATTTGTTGTTTATGAAAAATGGAAGACATAAAAATAGAAGTAAAACAAGTTGAAATCAATTACCTAACCGTTCGGCCCGTAGACATTTGCGGCCCCAGACCGGCCCACGAGGCCCGGCCCGCCACCGGCCAGCGGGCTGCGCGCCGGCCCGGGCCGTAGGACCACATCGGCCCGCGGGCCGGCCCGGCCCGCAATATTTCCTTATCTTCCAACACTGGATATATGTAGCAACAAAGCCTTTTACAAGAAGCATACTAGCGACCAAGTACTTAGCTTGAAGGAAAGGGGATTCTCAAATAAATTAATTGAATCTTGTATTTCCATAAAAATAAGAACAAAATAATTAATAAACGATTTTAACATGAATTCACATGACTACCTCGATATTATCGCAAATCAGTAACTATATCTATCCTAATTCCTACAGTCTAATTTGGGCTTTGCCCAATCACGTCTAATACCAGTTTTTAGCACCCTACAGTCTAATATGGCTTCGGCCCATCTAATACATGGGATCACTCCCTACAGTCCATTCTCAGAATTAAAAACCGCAAATATACCTATACTGTAGAATGTACCCATAGAATGCTTCTGTCTAATTTGGGCCGCGCCCAAGTCTAATACCAGAGTTAACACCCTCCAGTCAAATAAGGTTTCGGCCCGTCTAATACACGGGATCACTTTTTCTTTTTTGTGTTTGCATGCATATAACACGTGTGAATGGGACCACAGGACAGAAACGCATTTCAATTGATTTTTAGTCGTGGGGTTTTAAAATCTAAAGCTGCGACTAGTATGTCGGTATTCCACTGACGACGCCCGCCGAATACTAGTATCAGTCTGGCAGAGTGGTCAGCGAGTGCACGCACCTAACTTGTATGACTGTGTCTGTAGCACATTATGATGGATGCTTTCATCTTTGTTGCCTACAGAAACCTCAGTTTTCTCGAGCAGCATCCAAAAACACTATATGCACGCCATAGACTAATAACATGTCTAAATCAGCAGCATGTCTAAACTCTCTTTTCTTAAGTATACAATATTAAAAGTAAATTTATCACTATTATACTTGTTGACACCCATTTCTATCGGTTCTTTCTTCCTTACACTTTCATAGTCTTCAATCAAAGGGTAACCGTGACCACTGGAGGTATACTTCCATCCTTGCTTCAGGGACGAGGTGCTCTTCAATAGACTCTATTATAAATTCTACTTACTATCTTCAACTTTCTCAATCTAATGTATCTCTCAAGGGTTTATTGTATCTCTTTTCATAAAAAAGCTTAACCGGCTTAGCTTAAAAGGCTTAAATGGCTTAAAATTTCCTTTTCATAAATAATCGGCTTAAATGACTTAAACGGCTTAAACGGCTTAGGCGGCTTAAAAGGCTTAGCTGAAACGGCTTAATTTTAGCCGTTTAAGCCGAATAAGCCGATTATTTATGAAAAGGGTTTTAAGCCATTTAAGCTAAGCCGTTTAAGCTAAGCCGTTAAAGCCGATTATTTATGAAAGTTTTTTTCACTATCAATATATAAAAGCATAAGAACTTCTTGCTTCATTGTAGCTTATATGCGAGACCACTTCAGATACTGGTTCGGGTATATGACCAAATTTTGAAAGTCTGTAATTTACTCAGTTCTTGGAGTTCAACAATAATTTTTGTGTGTTTTTAAAGCTAGGATGTGTTCATTGCAGCAAAATGAAGTATTTCTGACATAATTCTACTGTTTGAAATGGAAATGTGATAACACTAAAGTAATTTTTTTCTAAGTGTGGAAAAGCTAAAGAAAAGCGATCACTTCTGGCTTCAAAAGAGATGTCTTCCCAAGAAAGTCTGCAAATTTATTCGTCTTCATGATCCACTCATCAAAACCAATCCAAATATATACCTTCTATTTTACAAAATTTTAAACACGGAAATGAAAAAAATAACTTAAGTTTTCCTTAATCTGTAGAATACTTGTAGATAATGGCCAGGGATTACAAGTTCGAAGCATTTACACTGAAAAAGAAAACCACTTATTTAATGAGATGACACTTGTATATAATGGTCAGTCTGCTTCCGGTTCGCTCACCGAAGCTTAGCGGATCCTAGTACAGGTAAAAGAACAATTTTGTAGCATCAATTACATTATAATTTACGCAAAACTACTAAGAATTATTAGTTTTAGCAGAATCCTACCAAAAAATTCTAAGAAATTCCATTTAATTTTTGAATTTTTACACCGTATACATTACATCACGTCCGCTCACCCAAAATGGGCAGGTGTTAGAATAAACAACTTGAGATAAAATTGGCTTCAATTTTTAAAATTTTATAAGTTTTAGAATGGCTCTGCTTATCTTAGATCAAATATTGCATTCGAAAATAATTTAATGGCATTGAGTTTTTCGGATACTACCTGCCCATTTTGGGCGAAAGGTGAAACGCAGTGTATACTTCGAATCCTATATGTTATTCAAAAATTAAGTGGAATTTTTGATAAGTTTTTGGTAGGATTCTGCTAACATGTCTAATTCTTAGAAGGTCTGCGTAAATAAAAATATAGTTGACACTAGAGCGAGCCACACTCAGTAGAATTGGTATAAACTCGGGCAGCACAACCAGAAATTGAACACATTATGGTATGTCATTTGTGACCACGCCGCGGACCAACTGAGGTTCAAAGCGGAATCATGCCCCTTTAGGGGCCTGCTTGTTAAAATTTCTTACAATAGAACGAATCTGGACTGTTTTTGTTGAGTGATTCATGAAAACGAATAAATTTACAAACTTTCAGCAGAATATTGTTCCGTGACTCAAAACTTGGTGTGCAGCGCTATCCTCGCGCATACGACTTTAACATTGGATATCGGAAATAATCCAGAGCGGATAAAAGAAAAGTAAGGGATATATGAGGGAGTACTCCACCCAAGAATCAAGACTCAAAAAATTTGTGGTCTGACTCAGGAAGTGGGTGTGCTAAGGGTACAGCATTGCATTACAGTGCAGCATTAACGAAGCTGTAAGCTGGAGAATTCATGTATAACTTGTATTAGCATAAAATAACCTGAGTTAAGTAAACAAAATATTTTTGACTTGAATAGCTAAATAAGAGTGCTATTTATCAAGTTGAGGCTGCTTTTTTAAATATTTACCAGTAGTAAAAAGCATGCCAATTACGCCATTGAATTCTCCATACTGTGAGCTTCATTTTGATATAAATATCATTGGCGTACTCCAAATATTAAGGAAGTTATGAACGTTTTAATATTGCTACTATCACAGTTTAAGCAGTTTAAGCGCGGTGAATTTACGCGGCTTAAAATTCAGACAATTTGAACTGAATTTTAAGCCATCGGCTTAAACGGCTTAAACTAAAATTATTTATGAAAAGGAGATCGGCTTAAACGGCTTAATTTTAAGCCACTGCATTTTTAAGCCGGTGTGCTTTTTATGAAAAGGATTCGGCTCAAACTTTCAGCCGATGGTTATTTATGAAAAGGGTCGGCTTAAACGGCTTAAATTTAAGCCGTTTAAGCCACTTAAGCCGTTTAAGCCGTTTAAGTCGACCACCGTTTTCATTATTAAATTCACTTTTAAGCTAAGCCGTTTAAGCGCTTTTTATGAAATGGCCCTAAGATCCAATTTCTACTTTCTCGCTCTTCCATAAATATCACCTAACTTTAACCATGCCGATCTACGATAGACTGCTAGCTCTAAACCACTATTTAAAAGTTGCCGCTATGTAGATTCTAAGCACAAGCTTAACATCAGTTTTCTGCTTACCGGCAATTCTAACTTCTTCCAAGTTCAGGTCTTCACCATCATATTGCACACAGATCCAATACAAAGTATCTCTTACAACTATTGATACTATTTGAATCCGTTCACCGCCTATCGCCTAAAAAAATTACTAAAGACCAGCCACAGGCCCCTACTCTGAATCCAATAGTAAACATTGAGCTGACACCTACGAAATTTTGGTTTGATTAGTGTCTTAGCCTAACTGTAGTACGTAGTACGTGAGTACGTTAGTCTTGCCGTAAACAAGGGTTGAAGGGTTTTGTGCGGCATTTTCAATGAGTTTTCAGAAAAAAAGGCAACGGTCCCTCCCTACCATGAACTTTTTTTGAATGTTCAGCAAAAAAACCGATGACAGTTTCCGCGACAAAGCGTTAGCTGCCCCGTTTACAAACATAGGTTTTAAATATCTCGAAAACGAAATTGTTCAATGAAGGCACGCCAACTGACCACCCTCCCTTCAGCCGATTTGGGCTTGGCAGCATCCCCAAGGATGTATCAGACGGCTGGATGGTCAGTGGTCACGCCCATTTGTTATGAAGAAACAAATACTGTTGGAAGTAAGAAACCCAAAAAATCCATCAATAGGACCTCCAATTCAGTTACCATGAAGTTATTTTCAGAGGTATAGAGGGCCCGGACTACGCAAGCAACTGGATAAAATTTTTCCAAAGGGACCTGCTGTTGGACAATGCCAGCTATGCCTTGATAGGTTGCATCAGTCACTAAGTAAAATCTTTCGCAAAATTCGGATAAATCGGAACTGGTGCAGTGACAAGATTTTCTTTCAAAGTTTCATAAGCAACTTGACAATACCAAACAGGAATCCCAAACAAATTCAGCCTCTTTTTTCAAAAAACGAGTCAAAGGTTTTGCAGTTTCAGAAAAGTGGGGCGCAAATATGTTGCAATAACACGCGTACCCCAAAGAACCTTCAATACTTTGAGTGACAGTGACATTGGAAATTGTTGAAGCACCCGATGTTTATCAGGATCCGTTGCTATACCAAATTCAGACAAAAAATGACCCAAAAATGCATTTATTTTCGAGCAAATTTACATTTAGACAATTTAAGAATAGCGTGCTCTCTTCGCATCGCTAGAAAATATCCAGCAGCCGCTGTAAATGGCCCAGCACGACTGAGAGGGTTGGACAAGCCACCAGATAAAGCTGGATAATGTCTCGTCAATGATGTATTTCTGTGCCGGTTGACTTTATGAGCCCTTGCACGAACGGGCCGTTTGTCTAGCTTAATTTTAATAATAACGATTATGAATAATGATGATTATTATTATAATCCCAGGCGTCTAGTAAATTTAAGACCATAAACCGAAGGAGCCAATGCTTTCTGCGAAAAAGGCAGCAATCTTTTAGACTAAGTTTTCCATTCAAGAAGGCACGTTTTATGGACTAGCAAAAGGAAAGAATTGTAGCAACGGAATTAGCAGCAGTAAAAAGGTTGACGTTTTATTCTTCTTCCCTGGACGTACGTACATAACCTCCCAAAATCTGTTGAGGCGTCACTTCAGCAGAAAGTAGCACGGAACGTTTTGTGAAGAAACACGGTACGTAGAGAGCTCGAGAGAGCTTCATCCAAATGAATTTTACGATGCAAAATTTTTCGAAAACGTTTTGGTTTATTTTGTTCAGCAGGTGGTCCATCCCCTCGCACGGCTGTCCCTCTTCAAAGGGGACCTCCGCACCAGACTGAGATTCTTCTGGCCAGATTTCTACAACATCACAAAAATTTACTGGGCCACTGATTACCGTGCTCTTGAGTGAAATCTGCTAAATCATCACCAAAGAACAGACAAGAGGTCAAAACTTTTGGCTCTTCTGAAGACACTTTTGGGGGTGATTTAGGTTCAGGAGGGGCTGTAACTCCTTTCGTACATGGAAGTCGCTTCTGGAATGTTGTCTGTATCGGTGAAAAATATTGAAAAATTGGGGCGCTACCTCCTCTTTTACAAGATTCAGAGATTCAGTTTGGCAATTAAAAACCAAAGAATCTTCGAAAGGAGAATTGAACAGAGATTCCGAAAAAGGTGACGCCACCCTTGGATTCCCAGGTTTGTGTCAAGAACAGATAACATGTCTTTGGTATACTTAAACTTTTCCGGGATCTGGTGACGGTCAATGGTTTTTCAACTTGAGGATACGTGGCCAAATAATCCTCAGCCGGGCAAATGGACCCCGCCACTACAGACTTTGACATTAAGCAACTGGACATTTTATAGGATTAGCCATCAAAAATTCAAGGATGTTTTCTTTGAGATCAACAATTTCCCTTATGGCAACACACGATTTGCATGAACACAAGAATCCAAAGGTTCAATAAAAAGGGGGTCCCGGGCAGTTAAGGAGACTTGGGCCTGAGCCCAAACCTCCGATGAAGGGGCACTACCACATCAATTGCCAAAACAGCAGCCTTAACGTGCCCATGTTTTGTGGACCAAACGGAACGCAATTAGGCACTGCGTTGTTAGGCACCAAAGAGTTTAGACCCAAATTTTGGCCAGATTGGGGGATTTTGAATTTGATTTTGATTTTTTTCGGATGTGGACCCCCCCGAATTCGACATTTGAGGCAAATTTGACGCAGCCGAAATTGCAAGGTCAGGTCCAGTACCATAGGAATGATGAGAATCTGGACTCATGGGTGCCCCCTGGTCACTCGACGCCAGTAAATACCCTGGTGTGCGATGCAAATGGAGGAAGACCCTGGTCGACTAAAAGGAATATTAATTAAAGTTAGGTCAATTTAATGGCACAATCACAAAAGCAGCGAGACGAGACACAAAACAAATGATTTTCACATCAACTCACAATAAACTGTACCGTCTTCAAATCACGACAGTAGACCTTCAAAAATATATTCAAAAACAAAATTTTACTCTAATAAACAAAACTCAACCTTCTAATCTACCGGACCCTGGACTACAGTATACAACGAATTACCAACTAACTAATCTGCTCAAGCGTGAACAATCTGTCAGGTTAGCTATCAGACTGATGAATTAAGAAAAACACTTAGAAAAACACTGAGCGTTTGCTGCTTTTGAATAATTTTAATCCAAACCTATTATTTTCGTGTGCGGGCTAACTTCACACTAATTGCAGAGTAACTATACGTTATCTTCACACTGTAATACATAATCTAATTTGCATATTTTAATAATCAAATTAGCAAATTTGAATACCGCTTGTGTAAACAATACCCACTCGGACAGTGAACAGAAGCGACAAGAAAAGCGTGACTAATTTTAAATGCTGTGTAAATTATAGCAAACGACAGATTTCTCTCCTCCTAAGGTCTGATGTCTAACTAATGTCTAACTCTAACACTGCATACAGATACTCACCTAAATGAAAAATGTTTCACAGATACAATACAGTATAACCAACAGCCATGCACAAAAACAGTACTACAACAGTGCACTCCCTTTAAGGTGCTGGTTCGGGTATTTGCAGCAAACTTTTAAAGACTGCAATTATACTCAATGAGTCCAACGACATGTCTTGGAGAGACGATTCGAATGACTATAATTTTGTTTGTGTAGGCTAACCATAGTAAAAGTTCTGAAGGATTAAAGCTAATTCCTTAATTCGGGATTCTTCGGAAATGTTTCTTACGTTATATCAAGTTACTGTAGCAAGTGTGAATTAAGTTCAACGAGAACTGTGCTTTTAAAGCCAAAAATACGCAAATCCGTAGTAGCACTTTTAAACACGTTTATTATTTGTGGGCAATATTGATCTTAGAAACCAACGAAGTGGAATCTTGCTTGTTCTTCCAAGGCTGCAACAGTTTTCTCAACCGACGATCCAGGACTATGTAAATCAAAGGATTAGAACCACTGTATAGAAACTTTCCCACAGTAATCGCTAATGGTATTTTGGTTCCAAAAGCTACGTTTTCAGTAAAAAGAAAAAATCCTATCAAAAAGCCCTGAATAACCAATTTATGCTCCTTCTTTAACCGTATTCTGTCTGTCTCACTATAAATGGATGATCGCAAACGCATGTGGCTAACTGCAGTGATAATACCATATATAACTACAATTAATGAACTAATCACTAGATGCCAAATGTAATCAAATTGAATCATGAACAGTGTCAAACTGTCAAAGTTTGAAAAAGTTGGAAACATTCCTACTAAAAACGTGTGAACAGGATGTGTAGCGTAGAAAACAATGTTCGGAGCAAACACAAATACATGAGTTGTTACGAGAATGATGACCGTATTGCGGTTGGAGTATACGACGTCGTAGTATTGCCACAGCACAATTGCTACTAACCGATTACACGCAATTACTGTTTGGCATACTACACTGCTTTGGTAGGCCAAGACTGCTGAAGCTGCGAATACAGTATCAAAAGTTTCGCCAAGTAAGTATGAATTGGCAAGGTGACAAATTGAGGCATATAAACCAAAATATATAGCTCCATATATATCTGCCACTCCCAATACAATAACTACAACGTAGAACGAGTTGTTGAAGGTGCTTTTTCTCCTGATGACAAAAGCTGATAGAATGGTACTGTATGTCAATATGATGAAACCATAAACAATCAAATTCAGGATAGCCTTTTTGTCTTCTTTAGTCAATTGCGCTACAGAAGAATTATTAAATGTGCCAACCATCTGACTGAAGATTTCAAAATGATAAAAGTTACTCTTTCTAAAATAATGCAAAATGTATTGTATTTAGCTGTTTATAGTATACCCAAAAACCCTACTACCCTATCTACTTTCTAATATGAGGTCGCAAACATAAACTTGGCGTTATTTTGCGGAAGAATTTTATGGTGTGACTTTTTCAAAAATGTATTCTGTTACTGTAAAGGGATTTCGAGTAATGCGGGAAAAAAGAGTAACTTTAGAGTGAGATCGGATCGAGTAGTAGAAGTGAAGTGGCATGTTTTTTGGTGCTTGTGTGTGGCAGTAAACGGATCTTGCTCAACTGCTTTGCAATCTGCTTGTTGGAGAACTTATATATATCATACGGTTACGTCTTGGCCGCCTGCAATAAGTTGCAGCAGGCTCCCCATCACAGTTACTTTAATCCACAACTATCGTTCAATGTTGTTCTATTTAGAAATATGAACTTAATGTTAAAAACGTTTAATAGAAAGTCTGAAACAATGACAGGATCAAATCTTAATTCTGCTACTGCTTTGTTTATAACTCCGTAAATGTTGTAGTGTAGAATTTGTAATAATTTTTGCTCAACCTATTTGTAGGAATTGAATCGATATCTGCCCTATGTCAAGATTGTTATTAAGGAACAAATCTTAGTTCTTCAAATATTCAAGAATCTTATAAAATTTGACAATTTTGAAACTGCCAAATACTTAACAGCCTTTCAAAAATAGGTAAGTAAAGATTCGAAAGTAAGATTTATAAAGAATAGATAACTCTCGGGCGCACCTAGCAAATCAGTAAGGACGTCAAGATTCCTCGATGTTATATTTGAGCGCTTTAGAGTGACGAATCCTTTCGAGCATCATTAATTACATTTCAATATTTTAGTTCAACATCGTAATGCTTTGAAACCGTCACGTTTTGCAGAATCCAAAGAAACAATAAACCTGACCTGCCCATTGAACTTGTAATAGTAATAATAATAATAATAAGAAGAAGAAGAATAATTAATTTAATGAATAATTCCACTTGTTTGCTAGAAACTGGATTTATGAATGGGGCGAAAACCGTTTCGCTTTCTACACAGCCAGGTAACTTCGAGCATGTTCGTAAACCAAATTGACGCAAGTTTCATGGCGATGTTTTCCTTTTACACTATGGAATTAATTAGCATTATACTCAATATGACGCAACTGAGAGGTCCTAAAAGTAAATTAACTGTTTTTTCACTTCCTCTATTAATTTCCGGAGCGACCTTAGATGGAAATAATACTAAGGCTTGCAGGAATCTGGGGGGGGGCCCAAAATTGGAAGAGAAAATTAATCTTTTAATTGCTCTCCTGCTGAGACGATGGTCTATATCAAAGAGAAGTGGAAAGGTCAAACGTAAAGGTCAACGGTTTGGGGGCCCCATCAAATTCTTTAACTTAATACAGTTTTAAACTTAGTACAAAATTTTGAAACTTTAACACCAACCTAGAAGTTAGAGCAATGTTTCAACGTTTTATACGGTGCACCTTTTATACTATAGGTATAATAATATTACAATTAGAAAAGTAATGCTTCACAATAATGCATTTAAGATTTAACTCTTCATTAAACAAAATTCCGTAAATTACATAGTTTAATTTTAGTTTTAAGTTTTCTTAGCCTTTTGTAGCAATTAATTTAGATTTAAATTAAGAAACAATTTTTTGGACAATTTTTAATAGGCCCAACTACATTAGTATTCTGTTGCAATCAGCTAAGAACTTGATTATTTAAATTAATTCTATTTACTCATTTATTTATTTATTATATTTGCCCTTTCAATTCTCTTCAATTGCATAATTAGAACACTGTTCGCATTCCAAAACGCAATTTTCAAATTTCAATATTTTGTACTAACTTTGCAGTTAGAGAATCTGAAAGGACCCCCAAACTGTTGACCTTTACGTTTGACCTTTCCACTTGTCTTTAATATTGACCAACTTCTCAGCTGGAGAACAATTAAAGGATTAATTTTATCTTCTAATTTTGGGGGCCCCATCAGATTCCTACAAGCCAATATTAATAATAACAATAATAATTATATTAATAAACTACCTTAACTTTTACGATAACAATAACATGGAAGTTTTTATCATCAATTTGTAGAGAATAATGAAACTTATAATTTGTTTTCTTGAACTTTTTTAATTGAACCATCCGTGCGATTAGGGTGAGAGCTTAAAGCTTTTGGGGAGGATTTTGATGGTGTTAGTTTTGGAGGAAAAACTTAGTTTTACCTTCCTTTGATCCTTGACTTCTGATTTAGTACAGTTCTAATTTGAGAATGCTTAATAAGGCAGAGTATCAGGATTGGATCTCAAATTATCCATGTTTCTGTAATGAATATATAGGTCGTTTTTGACACAAAAGTAGAAGACTGGAAACGTTAAGAAAAGAAGTTTTTTTGAGATTTTATCAGTCACGTATTTTGTGACTACAAAACATTGCGCGCTTTTTTGGATTATCAACTTCTATTAAATTTTGAATGTAAGTTTGTATGTAGAAAACAAAAGTTAAAATTAATGACGAGCAATAAATGAGAAGGAAATGTTAACTATGTATTAGTGCGAGAATAGTTAAAAATAATGGCTATTACAATATTTATAGTTTTGATTTCAGATTTGAGAATGGTTGGATAAAGTACAAAGTTTGGAGTTTGACTGATTGGAGTATAAGCCTAATTAATTTCTTTATCAAAATCATCCTTAATTCTCTGAAAGTGAATGAGATTCTGTTGGCTTATTTTGATCTTCACATTCGTAAGTGTGATATTGCTTCTCGACACAATGAAAGAACAAAAATAAATTTTGGAAACGAAATCCTAAAATTTGCAAATTTAAGGCCGGAAACAGTTCGTTTATTTATTAGTTTTGATAACTGTCGCAAACACAGCCTTAAAATAATTTGGAGTAATAATAAAAATATATTAATCTGATAAATAATAGCCAGGAAGGAAGTGAATCACAGGCCAGGAAGGAAGTGAATCACAGAAAACAGTTCTGTTGTTACAGATTACTATGGGGAAACCTAGTTTCCAAGGGGATGGGAAAAGTTTGGAGTTAACCAGAACAAAGAATCCTGTACGAATACTACGAAAGTACGTGTGTGAATGGTACATTGCCCTTAGAAGGACCTGTCGTAAACCACAGAAACCATGGTATAGATTATCTCTAAAAAGGCGGTTAGTGAAGACATAACAGGAAAAACCATCTGTTGATGCTTTCAAAAGAACGATATTAATGAAATTCTGAAAGGAACATTAGATGACAGAACTCCAAACTATGATACAAGAACCACGACAAACGCTTTAGAGAAAACAAAGAATATAGATTTATGCATAATAATAATAACCATCCCAAAGGAAGAAATTGGATTTTCTTTAGACGTATTTTTATTAGAATAGCCGTGACTAGAACAATATTACGATATTTAAAAGGAAATCAGTCCTTAACATTCGTTTAACAACATCTTTCAATGAACGGTTAAACAGGAGTGCATCATGATAAAAGTATGACTACAGGCATGTTCGTAGACAAGCTTATCCATAAAAATTTGAAATTGTTTTAGATGGATGCTCAACACTTATAAGCGCTAGAGCGCATAGTCTCAGAAGTCATAATTTCGCAATCCCTATGCTGCTTGATGACGCTGAAACTGAAGTTTTGCGTAAGCTGGATATTCCACGAAAATGGTCACTTGGGGTTTTTATAATGCATTGTAATTATTTACGAATTAATTATAGAAATATATAAATTGACATGCAAAAATATGACTGTTTAGGGATTGCATTCACAGGTGTAACATACCCCCTCCTGTACTGGTATTGGATAAACCTATCAATAAAAAGAATCTACAGGAAACTTCAGAATGCATTCGATTACGATGTAAAAACATCAAAATAATAACTAATGTTTGAGAGCGGCCGCCAACGACGATGGCAAGCTGTCAGCCTGATCTTGGCAAGCCGACGGTCGGGCGTTTCGGCCGTCGGCCGGTTATGGACCAAACTTTTGGGAAATCTGATCAAGTTTTGTCGCTAAATGTGTTTCTTTTGCACATAAATTATCTATAATTTGTACTCGTTACAGATTGTGGCTGCGCGGACTAAATTTCTGGGAAATCTGGACATGTTTTGTCGCTAAATGTGTTTCTTTTGCATATAAATTATCTCGAATCCGTACTCGAACAAGTTGTTTAAGGACAACCTTTATTGTTGTTAAGCTTGCACTGTCCAATTAAATCTGGGTTACAAGTGTAAGTTGTAGCACTGCCAGGGCCGTTGCATAAAAGGTATTACTAATGAATTATTAGTGATTAGTTGATTAGTGCAGCAGTATTAATGAGCAAAGCTATTAATTGAACCAACAAATTTTGGTGTTTTCGGTAGTATTTTGTAGATAATGAAGTGATTAATTCAAAAATGACCATAACTTTCTATAAGTTTCTCCACCTCAATAATTTTGATCACAAATATTAGAGAAAACGCGATTTTTGAAGGTTAATCCTTTAGCTTATCCCAAATTTTAATTTTGCACCAGCTTAGAATATATAGTTCGTCATAGCATCTCAAAAGCCACAAAACGAGATATAGAATATTCGTCAGGCTCTTCTGCAACTTTAGCTATTTTCAATCAAACTCCTACACTAATCAACTAATCACTAATAATTTATTAGTAATACCTTTTGTGCAACGGGTCCCAGCAGTGCTCTCAGATATTTGTATGCACGCTAGCAGGCGAAGCTCTGAGTGAAGGGCACGAGTTTGCGAAGTGCACGAGTGCCAGTCACAAGGCTTCGCCTGCAAGTGAGCTCACGAGATTCTGTGATTACAGAAAGCAGTGCTACAATTGGCTTGCAATATGGCTCCAAAATAAAGAAGACATTTCGTCTTCTGTATGTCGTGTCTTAAAAGAATGACACGCCTTCTGAAATTTCAGTCGATTATGTACTATCCAACCTGGCCATGCAGTTGCCGCATGCGTTAGAGTTCAAATTCTGATAGCTAAATGTCACTTATATCAATGCTTGGTTGACTATAAGTCAGCGCACCCCAATTTTTCATTTCCATTGTTCTGCTATTCCACTTATGGATACTTCACCGTCCTCACATGCTTTCTTGTGTTCCTTTAGTCTTTGCCTCAGAGGTCTACTGAATTCGTTGCCTTTTCGCAGTCATTGCAAGGCACTTCGTATATATCGCAGTAAAGTAGTATATACATTTAGTGATGTACTACATCCGTAGAAAATTCTGCTGGTTTGGTCAATGTAGACCTTTTCGCAATCAAGGCACTTCGTATACGCAATCCTTAATCTCAGTTCCTTTTGCCCTTGCTTGCACAATCGCGATCTCAGTGTTTCACCACTGCTGAACATCTTGCCTGTTTAGGTGATCTTTGAAGTTTCCCAGTTCTCCCAGACCATGCTTCCACTCGCAGAGGATATCGTCAACACAGCGCAGCCCAGGCTAGGTTTCTTACCTGCTGAAGCTATGGCTAATGTTTCAAAACTCTCCTTATAGAGGTTGCATAGTTCAGGTGATAGCGGGAATCCCATGGTAAGTCCGCTTGTTTGTTAAAGCCATTCATGATGGAAGGTGAAGTAGGTGGATTTCACACAGAATGTGGTCAATTCCATTATAGCGTCTATGTTGAGACCTGTTCTCTGTGGGAGATTGATGTGGTATGTCAAGGGCTGGCGCAGGTGGAATGCTCGTGATCAGGCTGTCTACATCGAAGCTTACTAGATGGTAGTTCCCTGATGGGCTTGCGTCCTTTAGTTTCTGAATCAGGTCCGTAGTGTTCCGAACCTTGGAAGCGATGTTATCCTGGAGTGGGTTGGTGATCTTTACCAGGAACTTCGCAGGTGGATGGGCTACAGAAATAGGGCGCATGGCACTTATGAACTTTAGGTAACCCTTATAGACGCGGTGGCTTCGTGTGCAGAGACGCTAGTTTCAGATTTTGATTACTGCTTCGGACCATTGATCTTAGTTGTTTCTCTATAGTGGGTGTTGGATCCTTAGGTAGTTGTTAGAATTTGGATCCGTCAGCTATGACGTTAGCCATTTTCTCTATGTATTCGATTTTGTTGAGTACCACTGTAGCGATTCCTTTATCTGCCGGAAGATTATGATGTTGACCGTTGTCAAGATTTTCAGGGTCTTTCTCTGCTGTACTTTGATGTTCAGCTAAGGTTCCTCCAGTTTTCTGAGGGTTTCCTTAGCGTTCCATAGTGGCTCTTCTCCATTGGGCTTAGGCGATTCCTTTGCAACGGATTATACGCCAGCCATTATTTCAGTTTTGGGCGCTCTTGCTGGAGCCAGTGCTCAGTTTAGTCTTTTCTTGAGGATCTCTACAACGTCTTGGAAGAAGTAGCTTATAACTTCTGTTGATGATAATGTTAACACTGAGATTAGGGCGTTGGGAGTGGCGGGGGCTCGGTTTTTCAAATTTCTTGACTTGCCTTTCTTTTATGCGCTTGAACGCATTTTCGTGGCTGCTCTCACAAGCTTTTGCGTTCTCAGGCGGTCTTCAAGTGTGACCTGGTTTGCCAGTTCCCGGAACATTTTGACGATGTTAAGAGAATAAGAAAAGCTTCTGAGAGCAGCCACGCAAAACGTTCAAGTACTTAAAAGAAAAAGCAAGTCAGAGATTTGAAAAGCTGAGCCCACGCTACTTCCAAGGGCTAAAATTAGTGATAACATTAATCAACTGAAGTGATAGGCCTCTCCACCCAGAAGAAATAGAGATCCTCAAGAAAGGACTAAACTCTTGACATACTGAAACGAAAACTGGAGAACGACATCAATCTCCCACGGAGAAGAGACCTCAACATAGACACTATAATGAAATTGACCACATTCTGTGTGAAATCCACCTACTTCACCTTCCATCATGAATGGCTTTAACAAACAAGCGGACTTACCATGGGATCCCCGCTATCACCTGCATTATGTAACATCTACATGGAGAGTTTTGAAACATTAGCCATAGCCTCAGCAGGTAAGAAACCTAGCCTGTGGCTGAGCTATGTTGACTATATCCTCTGCGTGTGGAAACAATTGGTCTGGAAGAACCGCAACTGAAAATGAAGGAAGAGCGCACACTACAAGAAGCATTATAAGAAAACAGCTATGCTGCTAAAATAATAAGGGAAGCAATGTCTGCTCGAAGAACGAGACCAAGGCCTGAGGCAGAGAAACTAACAGTTGACCCTTACGCAGACAGAAGCACCGACAAACTGAAGCGAATCTGTAGCTCCTATGGTGTAAAGCTAGTGTTCAGCAGTCGCGAAACATTGAGATCACGATTGTGCAAGCAAGGGCCAAAAGGATCTGAGATTAAGGATTGCGTATATGTCGCAGTAAAGTAGTACATTTAGTGATGTACTACATCACTAGTCAAGTTGTACATCGGACTTCAAAGGCCTCAATTGTACAACTTTACTGACAACTTTCAGTAATGTAGTACATCGCTGAGCGATTATTAGTGATCTACATAAGTACATAACTAAAACGTTTGCTGAACCTCCGTTAGCGCAGTGGTTTCGTACTGCTGCGCTATAAAGTGGAGGATCATGTCAAGTCTAAAGCTTGGGAAAAACAAGCAAGATTTTATGCAAAAGGTTAAGTTTTCGCTGGATGGACATTTTCCGTAACTATAAACCTGCTGCGCAGCTAAATTATTTATAACGGAGAACTTACTTGCTTACTACAAAATATAAAACGTGCAAAATATTGTCTGAATACGAATAGATTATAATTGTTCCTATTATTATGATTAAGTAATTGTTAAACTATATTTGACGAATTTGATTTCATATTGTGAATTAAGTTTCAATACAGATATTATTAGGTATTCTTTTCTGCAACTGTCTTGTCTAAAATCTCTGCTGAGCTGATAAACGATTCGAAGTTCAACTATGAGTCATCAATCCAAATAACGAATAAGTTGTCCGGTTTTGAAATTGCCATTATGACACGAATATATATGCGTAAACACTGCATGAATCAGAAACTTTGATTCTTTGAAAAGAAAGCAAGACTTCACACACAAAGTATACTGGCCCTATCTTAAAGCACTGCTCACACGCATTTATGTAAAAATGCATCTTTATCAAGTAAACTGCGTGTGAGGGCCTGGGCCGAGCAAACATAAGAGACCTGCTGCGCTGAGGCACAGCAGGAATAAGTTCTAGCATCCAATTTCTGCTATCCCCCTGCTGGCAATTCACCGAGTTTCCAAGGGGTGACCGCCTTAGGGTGGAGCTGCCGCGGTGGGCTTATTGCATAAGCAGCAATAGGCACATCGCCGGCCTTGTCAAACGCCTCGGTTAATTGCGAAGGCAATTAGTCGGTGTCAGTTCCCCTCCCCAGTCAAAAATCAAATTCGTGCAGTATTGACACCACTCCTAACCGGCGTGAGCTAACTGGAGTGAGGCGAACTAAAAAAAACGTTTGCAGTTAATCAGTACATTTTTGACTGCGGCTTCTCTTTATCCCACAAAAGAAGAAAATTTTTAGACTAATGAACTAAAGCTATTGACAAGATCTAATTTGAGCAATTTAAACAATAGAAGGAACAGATTTCTGTTGGATAGTTTTGAAAACTAAGTTTGGTATAAAAAATACACTATTGCTATTTGATAAATGCTGTAAATTTTTAATGGTTTCAACTTACTTAACGGTTTTAACAAAGTATTTTTGCGGTGACCTGAAATTCATTGTAAATTTATTGTAAGTTCCTTCTGCCAATTTTAAAATTAAAATGAAAAATTATGAACCCTTTTATCTTCCGCTAGCCTAGCTAAAACTTATCGTAATCTTTACGTTAATCCATATCCGGCTAGTGTCAGTTTAAACTGACATTGAAATTTTGTCAGATTGCTCGACAACGGTTAGCTGTATAATTAATCTTTTTATGCAGGCTTCTCAGCTATTAATTGTGCTTTATAATTAGTGTGACCAATGCCAAGTTTGCACACTGCCGTGTTAGCTCCAGCCAACAAACTTGCTGCTAAAAAGTCAATAGATATTAAATAGTTTTAATGCATAAAATATGCAGTTATTGTTTATTTCTGGGTTTTTTTCTTGAAAATTTATCCGTACCCGTTCACGGCTAGCGTCAGTTTAAACTGACACATACAATTTCGAATGCCATCTTAAAAATATGTACTTTATTAAGAAACTATTTGCTGTTTACTTATATTTGTAAACGTATCAGTCAGTTTTTAGAAAAATTTTTTTAAATCTCCGTATGGTTTGATATGGGTTAAATTTATCCTTTTAATACTGGAAAGAAGAAAAGAAACACAAAATGTTAACTGTTAAATTACGTTTAAGTTAAAAATGTTTAACAAAGTGAAATATTATGTGCATTGCTTAAGCAAAACTCAGTTTTCAAGTTTTTATTATACTACTATTAACATAGACATCGAAATTGACATAGAAACACGACATTAAGTCGGCAAACTTATTTTTCAAAATTATTCTACAGTAATCCGTTCCTTCTATTGTTTAAATTTCTCGAATTTGATCTTGTCAATAGCTTTAGTTCTTCAGTCTGTAAGTTTTCTCCCTCTATAGCATAAAGACAGGAAGCAAACAGAAATGTACTAATTTACTGAATACGTTATAGTGATGTACTACATCAGTGACAGGTCCTCAGTGATGTACCACATTACTGAAATTTGTCAGTAAAGTTGTACCTTTGAGGCCTTTGATGTCCGATGTACAACTTGACTAGTGATGTAGTACATCACTGAAATGTTCTACGGATGTAGTAAATCACTAAATGTATATACTACTTTACTGCGATATATACGAAGTGCCTTGCAATGACTGCGAAAAGGTAACGAATCCAGTAGACCTCTGAGTCAAAGACTAAAGGAACACAAGAAAGCATGTGAGGACGGTGAAGTATCCAAAAGTGGAATAGCAGAACAATGGAAATGAAAATGCGAAGCGCGCTGGCTAATAGTCAAACAAGAATTGATATAGTGACATCTGGCTATGAGAACTTGTACTCTAACGTAGGCGGCAAGATCAAAGGATAGTCTAATACACAGCCTTAGTGTACAGTGTAGCTCAGAGTCAAGGTCCCTTTTGAGCGCGTTTGCGCGCAATGATTCTGAGCGCGTTTCTTGACTGCGCTCATTGACTTTGACTTAAGTTTTAGCTACCTTTTGGAAGTCAATTGCTTTGCTTGCTATCTGGCTTGGTCTCAGCTTTATTGCTTACTGTTTTTCAACCAGCTGAAAAATTACCATATGAAAGACCAGTATAAAAACTACAAAGACATAATAGCACATAGCACTATGTTGTATTGCATACATCTGCAGAACTACAAACTCTGTTAACAAAAGTATGTTTGTCGGACGATTGAATAAGCTGAGCCAAACACGAAATGTCTGCTCTTAAAGTTTTATTTGACACTTTTGTTTTAATCCTGATC